>JALDNG010001544.1:0-55376 GCA_024349245.1 Neodontobutis hainanensis
TTGTTGATAAATGTATATTTTCGTGATTTCTATTAATTCTATTTTTCTCCCAAGTTTTCTTATGTTTGAATGTTTCTAGATAACTGATACACAATATATTTTTGTTTTAATAAGACATGTGATTATAAAATAGCAGTTTTATTGTTGTTATTTCATCTTAATTTTTGTGTGGTTTACAATTTTTCTATTATATTTAAAATCTTTTTTTAGCAATATTTATCACCGAATTTGCACTTCCTTTGATTCATTTTACAAAAATTTTAAATTATTTCGAATACCGTGATTTTTTAGCTTATGTTTGCATTAGAGAATTTTTGACTACTTTTGTTAATTGTTAATCGTATCATTTCATGGTGACGTTTTCCAAATATAAAATGATTTATAGAACTAATTTTTAATGTTCTAATACTCTTATATTTTAAAAATCGTGGGTTTATTTTATCTGAGATGTATTATTTTTAATATTTGTAAGCATATACCGAATGGTAAAACGTTAAAAATTTTAATTTAAGAATAACTTTCATCTTGACGTATATATAAAATTTTTAAATTTCAAACTTTTTAAAAGGCTTATTTTCTATTCATTAAATTAAACTTTTTGTTTTATGAAACCTGCGAATAAAATCATTTATCTTAATTTGTACGTTTTTGATTATTTAACTTTTTTATTTTATCATTCCTGTATGAATGGACCCAGTTTTTATTACTTGAGCATTTCAGATCCCAATAATGAAATTTAAAATCATTTGTGTTTCTATTATAACCATAGTCAAAAAAAGTTGCTGAAGATATTCTTTCTCAGGTAAAAATATTTTATTATCATTATACACATGAGAGTATTCTAGAGCTAGAAAAGGTAAAGAATTGTTTATATAAAAATTAAAAATGTTTAAAATCACTTATTCTGTTGTTTAAAAATTTTATCGATAAATAAAATAAATTTCCTCTTTTTGTAAATTTAATTCATTAATTTATAATTTCAAGTGACAAAATAAATTTTTGATTCACTTAAAAAACATATTTTAAAAAATTTCTTCAGAGATCCAAAATAAAATTTGATGAGTTTAACTGCTTTTTAATACTATTGTAGGAACTCAAAAATGTCAATCGCCGACTTCTTGAAGTAATATCGTAATTTTTTCAGATTAAATATCATAGTCATCGAATTCAAAGGGTATTGCAATTTTTGGTTTTACTTATTCTGAAAAGATGAAAGATCAATTTTAAACTGTTAAATTCCAATTTTTAATAATTATGCAAAAAATTAAAAAAATAAATCATTTTTAAGTCAAACGAGACTTACAATATTAATTAAATTAATCGGTAAATATTAATAATTTAAGTGTGTTCATGAATAATTAAACTTATAAATTTTCTTAAAAATGACATAATTTTACAGTATCTTCAAGATGAAAAAGTGTCCGTTGTGAGATTTTCGTTAATTTAAGCACGTGTATGAAGGTGAATTGGGTGAATTTGTTCGAAAGGTTTCAACTTTCTAATTGTCTATAATTTTAAATTTTACGTTTGTTCGTTTTTTTAAATATCTCAATATAAATTTTACATGTACTCATCTTTAAAAAGTAAAAAATTCTCAAATTTTATTAAAAGTAATTGGATCACTCATAGTATTCTTATTTCAGTTGAATTTTCACAATTAAAAAATTTTTATTTAAGTTCCTGGACGAAATAAGGAAGGAAGAAGAAATGGTAAATCTTTAAAATTATGTTAGTTTAACGAAAAAAGCAGATAGATGAGGCAGTATATTTTTGAAACGATAAATTTATTGATGAAATCATGTTTATTTGTTTTATGGACGAATTTAATATTTACATGCTTTTTTTAAATATATATTAAAATAGAAGAAAAAATAAAAACATCGTTTTTTATTTCTAGAGAAATTTTTGACATTATCTATGATTTTTAAATCTTTTAAATTTACTTTTTCTTACAAAACTTAAATTACAATCTTGTTATGTTTTATCTAACACGATTTTTCTATTTTAAATTTAAAAAATATAATTCTATAAATGACAGATAAAAAAGGATTTGGAAAAAAGAATAGCTCTTGTATATAATTTTTTGATTAAGCTAAAAATAAGGATTAGTTTATTTGAAAAGGTATGATATGACGAGATTCGATGATATTATTATTTGAGATATTCCATCCAGAATGTTAAACTTAATGTTTCTAGGGGCATTTATTCTTAATTTAGCTTTATATTATAATTTTTTGATATTTTGAAGAAAGTTACTTTTATCAATATGTGTATGATCACAAAAATTTTCATTTTTTCTTTTTTTAAAGGTTCAACATTGAGCTCTACAATTTACTTTTAAGTCGAAAAAAAATTTTTGATTTTATTAGTTGAGGAACCGGGAAGACACGAAGTTAAAATCGAGGTTAATATATTTGCGTTTTTTAGGATCAAAAGTCAATAAAAATCAAGACATTATGAATTAATATTATTTTAAAGAATTAGAATATTCTAATTTGTTTTTTTTCGATTTTTTGAAAAATAAGCTCATCTAAATTTTCACTGAATCTCATTGAGTTAAATTTTTCTATCAGATATTTTTACATGACTGAAAGCAATTCGCTTTCGACCGAACAAAATATTTGACAAAATTATTCCTTAGTTATTATTCTAAGTAAAAATTTGCCTTTGAAAATACCAATTCAAATTCATCTATAATTTCTCAAGGATAAGTCATACGATACTCAAATTACTCAGTTATTTAAACTTAACAAAACTAATTATTTTGCACAGAGTTATACATAAACTGCATGTATGTTTATATTAATGTTTATTTACAAAGTATTTATAATTGAAACACAAATATCAGTGGCTGTTAGATTTTTAAAATCATAAAAAATTTCTAGGTTTGCACGAATGTTAATATTTATAAATATAATCTTATTTATACAATGCAGAATACTTTTTAAGGATTTTTGCGATATGCTGGTTTGAATTTTTCAAATCATAATTTTTGTCGATTTTCTTAATATTTTTGATTACATATTTTGATCAGATTAATTTTCATATATTTTGAGTCAGCCCATGTTAAAAATATTATATGAAAATATCTTTTATCTTCTATTTTAATAATTTTTTATCAAAATTATAATTGCTCACAACTTTGATTCTTTAGGAACTTTAATGTCAAGATAAATTTATTATTTTTTCAATTTGTTTACTTATCGTTTAATTTTAATTTTTGAAATGTTCTTTTTTTTGGAAGAGAATATGTTTTTTCTAACGCATAAACAATCTACGTTTAGTGAGGATGTAAATTTTAGTTATGGCTCAAAAAAATCGAAAGTCTATAAATTTTGAGATTTCGGAGAATATATAAAATTTTCATTAACCATAAATTTTTTTAATTTCGATTTAATTTTCTATAAAACATAATTTTTCACATGAATAAAATGGTACTTAATTTTTAAAATTTACTTACAAGTGCATTTCATTCATTTTGAACAACGTAATGCCTTTTTCAATTAGACTCTGATAAAAATTATTTTTAACAGTTATATATGATGAAAAAATATTTTATTATGATTCAATTGTATCATATAATTTTACTTCATAGATTATCAACAATCTTCAAAATTATATTATCAACAAATTCGAAAATAAACAGGTATAAATGTGTATACTTCATCCAAATGAAGTAATTAAGGTTATTTGGCAAATTATTATATATTTTAAATAATGTTGTCATAAACAAAAGCATAAATAAACCTTTTTGTTTAATATAAGGTATTTTTTGTTTTTCGTAATCGTTGACATTCGGTGTGATGCTATTTTAAGTATTTCATAAAATTATAGATCAAGATAGAAAATATTTTTGATTGACTCAACACATTATTTAAAAGTATGTGAGATTTCTCTGGAATATAAAATAAATGAAATATTTTTGATTCAGAAATTTGAAAATATTAAAATTTTCCTGTGTATTTATCAAGGAAATGTAGATTGTTCGGTAATATTTTCGATTATCAACAAAAATTTGCCAAATTAAAATATTTACATCCTTAGATTGCCTTAAGATAGCTTAAGTCAATAAGTATAAACTATTTCATCAGTTTTTGATTCAAATTTATTTATTCCAAAGGTAAAATTATGCTCCAAATATTTTTATGAGAATATATTAATTTTATGTTTTTCTTAAAAAATAATTTATAATATGGTTTATTCGTTCAACCTGAGGTTTTAATTTAACGAAGGATTTTTTTCTGTTTTTGATGTTTTATAAATAAAACATTGGAAGGTTTTCTTAATTTATTTTCTTGAGTAATTTACAAAGAAGAATCAAACAGGTTTTAGCTAGTTTGATCAATTTATATCGAATACCAGTTGAATTTCTCTTAAATGTCTTAATTATTTGAAAACGTATAATATTTGAGCAAATTTGATAACTCCGTGAAATCACAGATATTATGATTAGTCGTTTGACGAGACTTAAATGCATATATTCAAAAACAAAACAGAAATTAAAAAAAAGAAGCTTTGTATTTTTTAAAGTTGAAAGGGCAGTTCTCGAAAACGATGATATTTTTCTCCAAACGATTTATTCTTATGATGCAATTTATTATTAATTTGTGGATTTAACTATAAAAACCAAAAGATTGATTCCAGATATAAAATAACAAAAATAATAATTGATTAATAATAGAATTTTTAAGATATAGAATATAAATTTTTATTTTTGTACGTTTTTAACATATCTTTACTGTTAATTTGGCCATTATTTCGCTCAAAGTTAGGATTTCAATCATGGCCATCTACAAACAGCCCATTCAGATCATAAAAAAATTTTTGTATCAGTGAACAATAGCATTTCTATTTTGTAAAACAAAATAATTTACGATATTGCAGTTTATATAAGTTGAAGATTCTATGTTCACAAACTTAAAAATTTTGTAAGATTTAACACACACATAGAGACAAAAAATCAATAAACATAAATTTTTACTCAGATTTTGGGGTGAAATTTTTTCATTAAGCAAAGTTATTGATCATGTGAGACTTTTATTCTTAATTCTACAACATAGTTTAATGATTTGAAAAATTAAGTCAAATAGACTGTAGTGTATGACAAATATAAGAAGTTAATTAGACAACCAATGATTTTTGTTTGTTGTGGTATATTGAATTTAACACGATAGTTAATGAATAACAATTATCTGTGTACATTTATGTTTAAAATTTGATAATTTAGTTAAAACATCTTAAAACAAAAATAAAGTTCTTTTTTGATATACATTGTAATTCATATCTGTGGTTCATTTAATACCCTTCAAAAAACAATTAAACGCTTGAAACAAGTACTCTTTTAATTCTTACTGGTTAAAAATTTGATATTATAAGTCTATTTAGTTTAGAGTTACACGTTAACTCGATATATTTTGTGATTCAAACGAAATCAATGTTATTTTAGAGACGATACAAAAGTTAAAACGTTGAAAGATTAATATTGATTTACTACTAACTTCGTACTTATTCAAAATACTGTCGTTAATCTTTATTTGGTGTTTGAAAAGAAAAGTTACAATATAGTTACATCTTAGTATGCTTAAAATATTTTATCGATAAAAGAAATATCAATTAGATGTCAATTCGTGGAAGAAATAATTGTATATTTAGTAAAAACGTGAAATTAAATAAATTTCAAAAACTAAACAAAACAAGCTGATGTTAGCAATTTACCTTCTATTCGAATGAACAAATTATAACGTCATTTGATATAAAAATATTTGTATGAGTTTTTTTAATAAACACTACCACAATAAATTTAAACTTATTTGTCAATAATATTTTTTTTAATTATAACAGTTTTCATATAAGCCGTTATCAGTTGTTTATATGCGAAAATTTGTTTATATAACCTTGAATTCAACGATATATGCCTTACTATTTCCCTTAAAGTTGTTATCTAAATATTTTGAATTATTGAACAAAATAATAAAAATAATTGGAAAGATTAAACTTTGTAAACTTCAATAAAGTATAAATGTTTTTTGAAAGTCTATTATTTATTGACATGACTAACGGAGGAAGGTTAAAGAAATGTATATGAGCAACAATTGGAGCCAATAATTACTTTCCCGTTTTTACTTAGTTTACAGAATATAATACTTTGCCTACGTTCAAGAATCATATCAAAGAGAGATAAATAAACCTGAAGAATATTTCAACAAACTAATAAAATTAAAATTTGATTAGAAATAATTTTTTTTTATTTTAAAAAATGTCATATTTCAAACCACGTCTTAATTTAAACTGTTCTATCTTTCTTTTTAGCATCAAAAGTAAGCGATTTAGAATGATAATCGAAATTTTTTCATTTTTAGTTTAAACAATAAATCTTTGAGATGATATTTAACAAAATTTCAATTTTTACAATTAAACCATGAAATATCAAGTTTGAGCAAGATTTTATAAAAGTGTAAATTCTTGAAGAAATTTAAGATATTCTTCCCAAAAAACTCCTTGATAAGATCTTTAATCATTCTGTACAATTTATTTCAAACAGTAAATTGTGCGTGGTGTTTACTTTTGACGTATGAAGAGATAAAAATTAATTTTAAAACTACTTTTGGAATATAGTGTAAATATCTTTGAACGTTTTTGGTGACAAAATTATTTAGTGATATTTTGGACAGTCAAAATCATTTTCATTCATAGAAGGAATAATTTATAGATACTAAAACTTTAGATCCACAACCTAAAAACATTTGAAAACAGAATAAATAGGATTTTAAACTATAATTAAGTGCAGTGATTAAAAATAATACTTTTTCCATTTAATTACTCGTTCTTTTTTGAGTATTAAACAGAATATAGTTTCTAAATAATAAATATTTAATGAATAAATTATATTTTACCTTCTAAATTTTGAAAAAACAAATGAGTCTATTTTACGATTGCGAGTGCACAGCGTATTTAAAATTATTTTGATGAAAATATATCTGAAAATAATAATTTATCTCCCTAAATTTGTGAAAGGATTTTTTCAAAAAATCGTTTAAATTTTGCTTATAACTAGTATATATTTATGAAAACGACTTTTTAGAAACTTTCTTATGACTTTGATTTGATAAAAGCAAAGGTTCTCTAATTCGTTTGATCATCTATCTTTTATCCTTATGCAATAAATTCTTGAGAATATTAAATTTTTTTATTTTTGAACGTTCGTGTCTTTGAGAATTAAATTTTTTAGTTTTAAACTTATTAAAATCACATAAAGAGATATTTTTGATATTTTTCAAAGTTGATGGACCAAAATTGTTTTGAAAAAATGAGGGATGGTTTTGATACTTTAAAATCATTCCTCTAATTTTAACTCGGAACAATAGTTTTTGGATATTTTATGGTTAAAGTAATTTAATTTCAATTTATACAGTTCTATTACAATTTTGAAATACATTATTTTTTATATCTATCTCACAAAAGTAAAATGTTTTCTCAGAATTCCTAAATATTTCATTAATATTTTTCCAAACTAAAACAACTGTATATTTCATAAAACAGAAAAATTTAAATCATCTAATTTTATAATTTCAACAAATAATTTTTATGAATCTATTAATATAGAGCCAACGATTTATGTCTCCCATTTCTAACACAGCAACAAAACAAAAGAAGAAAGAACTTATTAAATAAAGTGACCAATTTTAATTCACAAATTATTTTATTGTCTCCGATTTTCAGAATTGTCTTCCTCAGTCTCGTAAATAATTCAAAAGTTGGGATAATTGCGCTCTTCCTCGTTTCCTGCGAGATTCCTATTTTCTTTTATTTCACTTGAAATCATCATTTTGTCAAGTACCCATCTCACCAAGCTCTTAAGTCTGGTTTAATTGCATGTGCTAGAACTTTTAATTTTTCAAATCCACTTGAACGTTTGATCTCATTTCAAAATAGATTCTTGTGTTCTACTCGTGCTTAAATTATTTGAAATATTTTAACTTTTTTTAATTCACTCTAACCTCTGATCATGAGTAAAAAGTTTATAAACTCAATGATTTATGAAGAAAACTTTATAAAAAATAACTGAAAAGGTAATCGATTAACATTGAACAGTTTTGTATCACATTGATAGTATTAAATAGGTCTTAAAATTTTTTCAACCTTATTGTGAAATTCAAGTGTACATGCGAACTTTTAGAGTAATATATACAAATGAAAAAAACCACAAGTATATAATACAAGTATCTAATGTGATAATAAAATGATAATTAAACTAAATCAAAATTTAAATTTAGATTATGCTCTTTTTTTATCGAAAGAGTCAACAACTTTATATTAAATATAGCCTTTTACTGTTTAATTAGTTTACGGATTTTATGAAAACTTTTTATCCAGTTCTACAACACATATTAGGTCGACGATAAATCTATCCCATTGCTGTTATTTCTTCTCATAAAATATGCATACTTCTATTTTTTAATTTTTAACCCTCGCAATAGTACATACGACGTCACGGTTCTAACTATGGATCGCTTTTATTTTTATTTAAAATCTATTCTAGGATATAAAATGAACCTCTAACAAATATTCACGAATATGAGAGTTGATGCAATTGAAGTTATGTTTTATTCGGATTCTTTTATATAAAACGAAGAATGTGCTGGATTGACCTTTCCACTCTTCAATAAATAAGTGCTTGTTTTATTCTGAAAATATACTTGTAAATTTTATCAAACAAACATTTTTCATTATTGATTGTATAATCGCTGACTAATACCCTCCACATTTTAGAAATATTATGAGACAGGATATTATTTTTACAAGCTTGTCGATAATATTCTAATTTAATAATGTTATCGTAACCCCAGCATTCCTTCGAAGGATAAGATACTTGATGCAAAAGTAAAGTGGCGCAAATAGGCCGAGAAGAGTGCACTGTTTAAGTGGTTAATAGTTCAACACTACCCCATAAATAAGTTTGTCAAAACTAAAATGCCGAAGCTTATGTAAACCACTGAATGGCAGAATCTAGTGAAGAGAGAAAGAATGGATAGCGTATTGGACGTAAACTTTCTTCGAAATAAGCTTCCCTAGATTTAATTTAAACTTGCCCTTCAAAAAAATGGATAAGATAATCAATAAGTTTAAATCAAATATAAGATTTATTGTCTCACTTATTTACATGAAAACTCCTAATATTTGAAATTACTGGATATGTTGTTTAATGATTCAATTTTTGTATTTACCTTAAATTCTCGTGCTCTTAATTATAATAAAAAATAAATAAAGTGATACTAAAAATAAGGTTTGTGTCAATGTATTTTTTCATCATAAGTCATTGAGTTGTGAATGAAATAAATTTTTTAATAAACAGGTGGTATCCATGTACGAAATTTAGTGTATGCACCATCTACGGAGGGAAGTTTATTGATGATTTTTGCCTTGTAAATATTAAATTTTAAATTTTGAAGTGCAGCTAATTTAAATTTCCAGTTGAATGACATAAAATGTGTGATTTTTGTGTTAAAAGCAAAACTTTATGTTCTTTTTTTGGTTTTTTTTGATTTTTAGATCTATAATCGATAGATTTTAAAAGTTAACACTTAAAGTAAGAAAAATAAGTTCATATCAATCGAACTTTTACAACCATTAAATTTTTCTTATTTTCTTAGAGATTAAACTAACTTTTAATTAAATACCAAGATGAATAATGTTTTAAAAATGTTCGGTTTTTCATTGTAACACTATCTCGGCATCGTTGTCCTGCGCGAGAAATACGGTTATCATACATGTTTTTAAATTAAAAAACATAAAAAATTTTTCATTTAATAATTTGTCGAACGAACAGAAATCAATCATAAAATTTTCAAAAAATCACCTAATTATTCAGGTATAATAAATTATAAGTAACGATTTTTCGATTGCAGAACATAATAAAAAATGAATAAGTGTAATTAGTCACTAAAATCGATAAATTATCTTAAAAGTGAAGAAAAATAAACAAAATTGAGGGAGTTAGAGACGCTTTTCTAGTACACATCCCCAATTCTACTACCTTCAAACATAAATTAATTATATTTTATCGCTTAAAATTAAAACACCAAAAATATTTTATTTCTTTTCATCATTTGATGAATTTCCCACACAAGCCTTTAAAAATATTAGCATTGAAATATTGTGTTTACTTGTTGATTTTTAGAAAAATGTCTATATTCATGTAAAATTATTTTTCCCTTGGCAGTAAGTAGCCGGTTGTTATAAATTTATATTTGAATTTTTCTCCAGGCGGGCGGTCGAAAATCGTAAAACGTGAATCAGTAGATTTTATTATTTTATGATATTTTTTCAACTTTTTAGTTAATTTTAACATTTATTCGATTTTGAATAGCTTATGATAAGATTAATTATTGCCGCATTTAATTATATCTAGATGTTTTGTGTTTTTCTCAGTATATTTATTGTCAAGGTATGTTTAAATATGATTTTTTCAAAAAAATTCAAACATTTTTCGAATTCATTTTATATTCTATGATTTGTATTCTTCACTTCAACAGTTTTTAAATACACTTTCACGCGTAAATTGACAGTTTTCGGAAATTGAAATGTTCAATTTTATGAAAAATGCGAATGGCCGATGAATTTTTTATTTCTCGTCTTTCAAAGATAGAACTGTTTGATTTTATCCTTTTAGAAATATTTTGAGATTCAGCCCTGGAAACTGACATTTAAAAATTAATTTTATGAATTCATTGTATAATGTCACTATGATTTAAAATTAGTTTATAAAGCGTTTTTCTTAATTTATCATAATTTGGGAATACTTTGAGCTTAAATAGGTTCAGAGTTATTCCTTTTTGTAAATTTCCATGTAATTTTGTGGTAGATAAAATTTTCTTGGGGTAACTCCTTATCATTTTAAAGGACACAAGTGTTTTGTTTCTAATCTACGAAATTTAAAGTTTCGTTTTTATTTTATTTTTCTGTTTTAGTTAATCATGCTATTATCGAAAAATTATGTTTACATTTATCAGATAGTTGATTGAGAATGCCAAAGTTTCATTTAAAATGTAAATTTCCTTAAAATCCTTCAGCACACAAAGATAAGCTTTCGTTTGTGGGTGGTACTTTAAAATGAAGAGTCGTATGAGACAGGTTTTAGAATGTGATAAATTTTGAAAGAGAATAAAATTTTTCTGAACTTCACGAAGCAATATCGACGTGTTTATCAAGGTTTTACTCATTTATATATTTGATTGATCAAATCTTAGTACTCTTACACTATTTAGCTTTATAGAATTAGGATTTAAAATTGATTTATATTTCGAATGCCAATCACTGTTCCTTGCTTATATTGCATTGCCTCTTTTCAAATTTTTAACTTGTAATAAAAAGCATTATCAGCTTCGAACTACTACAAAACGAAATATTGATAAAATGAGCTTTCTTCAACCAAGTCAAAAAAATGAGATATTAACATAGTAACAGATTTATTTTTGCATGACCAATCTATCAACATATTTTACTTAAACAACACACATGCATCATGCGATATATTTTATCCATCCTAACTAGCTGTTTGACTTGCATTTTTTACAGCGAATCCCCCAGATATATTTTATATGAGAGCTTAGTTACGACTTTGGTGTCGTTATCATAATGCGGTTTAACTTTAAAATGGTTTAATTTCTTATAAAAGGCTATTTTAATTTTTTTAAAACAAACAAATTTAAATCATAACGCATTTGAAAATAAATTCGTCTGAGAAGGTTGAGTATTCTGAATTTTCAAACGTTAAAAACAGGAAACTTTTAGAGTAAAATTCTTTCGAGGTTTAACTTTAAAATTTTAGTTTTCATAATTAAAATAATGAGTTTCTAAACAGTTTTTAAATTATTATAAATAAGTGAATCAATCTTTTTTATTGTCACTTGAAAAATAAATTAATTTAGCTTAAATTTCATTCTATATTTTATGATATTTCAAAGATAGCTAATATGGGTAATTTTATCCATTTTTACTTTAACTTAACATGTGGTTAACTTTGAAGTGTTCGTAACTTTAAATTAGTTTAATATATAACTACTTTCAAATATTATAACTATTTCAAAGCATATTTCTTTTAATTAAACGCCAGTTCTACTTCAAATTCTATTCAAATGGAATCCATCACCTTATTTTGCTTTAAAAATAATTAATTTCTGAATACTTTATCGAAAATAAATCGATAATTATTTTAAGACTAAATTTTTTTTATATTTTAAAAAACATAAAATTACTGTTTTAACACCCATTTTCAGATTAAATCGTTAAATGGCTAATTTAGTTGTCTTTTTTCATGAGTTAATCTTCTTCATTCCATTAATAATATATTTATTCAAAAATTTTAACATTTTTGTGTAAATCTAGATTTTCTCTTCCGGGGATATTGCGTTGTTGCAGAAAGTAAGAATTTTTTTATCAATTACTGTTCAATTTAATTTTCATTTTTCTATGAAACGCTGTCTAGAAAATTTAATTCAAGGATCTGTTTAAAATTTTTATTTTCTTGAATATAAAGGTTACTTGTCGAAAAATAAAAGAGTAAACTATGCAAACATCGTTTGGTATACAAATTAAAATTCTGGATTTCAATGGTTTTTTGAAGTTATTCAAGGTTAGATTATTCAAACCTGATGAAAATCTATCAGAGATTATTTCTCATTTTTTTGTCATTTACTGTTAAACTCAAACAATAATTGAAATTTTTTTCATTTCTTTTATGAGAAACCTAACTCTTAAACAATATTTTCATTAATTTATTCTTCATTTGTATATTTCGGATAAATTAAAAATTTAACATCTGTTTTTAAATCTCAACCTTTTCATATCACTTCTTATTTGTGTGTATAAAGTGAACAAGTATTTTACGGATAATTTAACAATATATTTATCGATAAAAGCAAGCATCAGCTATTTTTCATCAAATTCCCCTTCATATTTTAAGATCTGTTTAAAACAGAAAAATTGACTGAAAATACTTGATCGATTTTATGTTATTATCGTCGTGTTTTTACAATGTCTCAGTTCGTTAAATCTTTTAAGATCATAGATTTTGTTGATCACAAATAAACTATTGAAGTTATATATTCAATTCACCTTCATAAACAAAACTATTGTTATATATTAAAGGGGGATATGCATGTTTTTACAATTATTTTTATTGTTGAATATATGGATGCGTATCGAGCAGTTTATGTGCATGACTTGCTTCAATTTTAGGATTTTAAGTCTGATCTTTAAAATGAATTTTTTGACTTTTTTATTGATAATATTTTATTTGAGAGATATCGTCAATTTTTCAACTAATACCCATCTTTAATACTTTTAACGTACGTGTTTAATGATCAGTTAAAAATCTCTAAACAGTTTTTTGATAGCATCGATATTTTATTCAGTCGTCGATTAAAATCAATTTTCCTTAAAATAGTTACCAATCTGTGTTTTTAGTAAAAATTAAAAATTTACCAATATTACTATTGTTTGAATTGAACTTTTAAAAATAAAATTCGTCAAAATTTCAAGAATTTTTTAAATTTTATTATTATTAATGTCCAGATATTATCAACACTATCAATGATATTTTATTGATCTGTTTAACCTTTTCCACATAAGTCGACTTTTAATAAATATATTATTTAATTTTTACACGTTATTTACATTCATTTTTCAAAAACATATCTCAGAAGTTAAAGGTCAATTGGGCAGAGATTTTTCAAGTAATCTGTCGTTTTTACGCTTATTCCGAGCACGCGCAGCATGAAGCACAAAGGGTATGAATAAAATCTATTCAAACATAACCTTATATTTGCTTTTCTAAAATATGCATTTTTATTCGTTAAAACACATATTTGTAAATTGGATATTTTTCTTACAATTACAAAATTTAAACAAATTTTATAAGTTAAGTTAAAAAAGTTGTTTATGACAATCGTTTTAACAATATTCTGATTGAAAATCTTGTTAAATTTTAGAAATATATAAGGTTGTATGAATATTTTGAAAAGGTATTAAATAAATATATGCAAGTATCAATCTGACGTGAGAGAACTGTTGAACGTATTTATTTTATTTCATTCGAGTTGAATTATACTTTCTATTGAGTATATATTTCAGACTAAAGGATACTTTTTTTTTACTTTTTAATGTTATTATTCTATGAAAACCATAAAAAACAGTATTTAGTGGCATAAACAGTATTTTAAAAACAAATTGTTTCTCTTAAATTATGTTTTTATAAGTAATAAAATTGAAGAAATAACTTTTTTGTTATTTGAGAAAATTATTCCTTTTCTTATATAACCTTTATAACAATTAGTATTTTTGCGAGTAAAATAAATTGATCGATAATTAAGTTTAAACATTAATTTTCATATCGTCTGTTTGATAAATGTACAACATTTAGAATCGAAAGCATTTATTAGAAATTTCAAAAAGAGTCATAAATTTTTTTATTGTCAGCGTGGTCTGAGTCCAACGAAGAAGGACAAAGAAGAGGTTGAACATTTTTAATCGTTTAATTATATTTTTCATCTTATTTTAAGATTATTTTTTGCATAATTCAAGAACCTTAATTTTATGTTTAACCAGTTTTTCACTTTAAACCCTTTTTGAGATAGTTTCCACCTCTTTTAGAAAATGTGATAAATTTTGATTGATATTTTATTTTTAATGAACATTTTAAACTTTGATAAACGCAGACCAAAATATTCGAAAGAATGTTGGATGAAGTCATCGTGTCATATCATTCTAGGCTGTTATAAAAAGAGAAAAGATTCGTGAAGTAAATGTTAATATACCAATATTTTATATTAATAAATCAAAAAAGGATCCTCATTTGTGAAATTATATCGATTTTTGAATTTATTAAATCGTAAACATATAAATATACAAACATAAAACTTTATATATGTTTGAGAGTAGAATCGCATTTTTAAGACACATGGTATTTATTACTTTTTTGAATTATTATAAAAATAAAACATTTTTAATTTTATTTATTTTTTAACATTCATGCCTCTTTTGTTCATACATGCTTAAAAATAATTCAAAAATATAGGAAATAAACAGGTCGCTGGAAAACGTTGTTCAAGTTTTTCTCTTTTTTAATCAAGTGGGGAAAATACTTGATAATGTTGATGGAGGTATAAATTGTAGACTTTTTAATCCAGCTATCTTAAATAAGTTAATTTTCAATTTGTTTATTTGTCCTGCTTTCACGTGTAGTAGTGCTTTAATTAAAAATCACCATATTTGTTTAAATGAACTCGTTATATTGAATTTTTGACTTTCTATTTTCTTGAATTTAAAAATTATCAGTTTTTATGTTTATTATTTATCTGACATCAGTATTTATTGATTTTTGATTTTTATATAATTTAAGGAACGTGAAGTACTTAAATCTGATGTAACGGTTGATTATAATCATTCAGGCACGCGAGGCAGAATTATTAAAAACAAAGGTTCAAATTTTGCAATTTATAAATTTCGAAAAGCATTTAACTTATATAAATTTTAAAATTTGTCAAAAACGACATCTTAAAATATTAAATATTTTAACTTGGTTGCAAACTGATATCTTCATATAAAATATAATTTCATTATTAATTCAAAGTTATTTTACTGTATATTATTCCGTACCTTAATTTGTTTGATTAACTTTGTCAAAAATGTTTCAATTATCTTGACAAAATATTTCATATTGTTTTTAAAACATTTATTGATAATGTTTACAAAAAAAATTTTTATGAAAAATATTTAAATCTTGTTTGAGTAACTTTGACAAAATTTATTATTTTTAGGAAAACTCCGTTCAAATTCCATTTGATGAAAAAAAGAATAAAATTTAAATAGATTAGTTTGGTTACAATGAGTGCCAACATTTTTTTCCAATTTAGGGAATCCGTCTAAATTTTGCTTGCATTAATATTGTTAAGACGTTTGACTAAGACTGTTTATATTTGTTTAAATTAAATGACTCTGAGCTTAAGTTCTAATATTTATTATACTACGATAATGAGTGCAGCTAATTATTTTAGAATAACCTTGCTTAACTCAAAAATAATTTTTTTAATTCAGCTGTGATGTACATCGTTAGGGACGATCCTTTTAAGATTTTATTTTTCTTTCGATTCATTGATGTGGTCAGTTCATCAGTTCGGTAATTCTATTTTGACCCAAAATGTTAAATAGTATGCAACGAGGGATTTCGAAATTTTTAACATTGAAATTTCTTGGCATAAACTACGTCTATAAAATTTATAACAATAAAAGTCAACTTAAAAAATGTTTGGCCAAGTAAGTTATTTTTTATTATGGAAATTCAGTGTATAAAACGACAAAATGAAAATAAGCCTGTTTTTATTAATTTCGCATTTAAATGATTTTTTGATATCTATAAAAGGTAAAACGTAATTTATGAGCTTATTTAAAACTGAGTAATCTTTGCTAATATATCATGTAGCTTTCTGTAATCAATTTAATTGAAAAAATGTAAGAGGAGCGAAAAAAGATCTTTTACCTGTTTGTAAACAATTTAAACCCCTTTTAGAATTGATTTGCAACAAATATATTTGATAAACTCGTAATTTAATGAATAGTAGAATTTTATAAGTTTATAACGTTAAACCTCCATATTGTTTCTTAAAATTGTTTTTTTCGATATTATTGCATTTTAATCTATATTTTGAAGTCAAAATATATGCCAGTTTACAATAAATTTGTTTAAAATGAAAATTCAAATTTCTAATATTTAAAACATTTAAAAAGATTTTATTCATTTCGTTAAATTTGTAAGAAAATTTTATTCTATTGTTGGAAATGTAAAAATCGTGATTTTTAATTGAGAATTGTTTTTAATTTTTTATTTCACTTTTTCTAAATAAAAATGTCTCTTTAAAGAATGCGTCTAAATCTGCAATATTTACGTTGAAGTTTTTTCATAGATACTTATGAGAGCAAGTATTTTCGGACGGATGAATCTTATAAGACTACCTAGATGTTAAATATTTTCCGTTTGAAATAAACCATGTTTATATTTTGAAAGTATCTTTTAAAAAATAAAAGGAAATAATTGTAAAATTTTCAAAATTAGACATTTTGAGAACTAAAATGTTCACTCATCGTGTGAGATTTGATATCAACTTCGACTTGCAAAAATGGGATAATGTGATTTCAAAACATAAATAAATTATCGAAAATGCCTAATTCATTTAAATCTTTAATTTCTTGATGAAAATAGTTTCAAGAGATAAGCATAATATAGATCTCAAAATAAAATCTTGAAAATAAAAAATATTTATATTATTTGATTCAAGGCCGCAGAGTTACGGTCGCCTTTAAAATCTGAGGATAAGGTGAGGTTTTTAGTGAGCGTCCTATATTACCTGACCTTGGATGTTTACATTAAAGAGAGAGTCCAACATAGGTGAGGCTATGAACGGAGAAACGTCGAAAGCAGAGGTTTATCGAATAACGTAAATGAATGGTTACATCCAGAGAAAGATGCATCAATATGTTTGACACATTTTCTCGACAGAATAAATCTTTCATGAGTTCACTGTTCTGCTACGATCTAAAATACACATCTTGTTTATTATTTTCAGATATTTGTTTGATGAATGTAAGTGGATTTTTAAGGTTCGTTGGTTAAGGTAATATTCATCTAAAAAATATTTACATAGTTATCATATATATAGTCATTCTAATCTGTCATTTTTATATCTTTTGAGTTTCGGTAGTCATAAAGCTTGAGCTAAAATAGTCATTAAATAGTTTTTTACATGATAATTCATGTTTCTTGATTAAAAAATCTACGTTTACATCTAGAAACTATTTTAAAATGTTTTTTTTATTGTTTTCCAAAATTAAAACATATTATGTTGTTTTAATCAAAAAACATACATTTTTATTGATAATTTAGACTCGAAATGTGAATATTTTTATGTATAATTTATGGTTACGATATATGTAACACATAAATTAACGAATTAATCATTTAAATTAATGTTTCAATATTTTAAAGTTCTACGCGTTAGCTTTTTAAGGTATCGTGCAAAACAGTGGCATATGAACTTTGATTTGCAGATGGTAGCGCCTTGAATCGGTCATATTTAAACTCAAAAATTGAGAAAATCTGCACATGATGGGCAAAAAAATATCTCAGATCGATTTTTTTCAGTTACAAAAAAAGAATATATTTATTCAAAAATGTTTATGTTCGCTAAAAATGAGCTAAAATTGGTGAAAACTCTGGGAACTAGAAAAGAACTGCAAATAGAGAATTGTCGTTGATTCGACAGAGGTGCTTAGAGTTTCATCGTTTGCAAATAAATTTTAGAATACTAGTTTGATCAAAATGGAAATGTATGGATTTACTCAACTTTAAAGATTGAAAAATAATATCTTATAGAATGTATCTAATAGTTTTATGCTGATGTTTTCTAGGTGATATTCTTATATATTTTATTGCCTTATATACTAAATATAAAGGAAATATGAAAAGATTACAAAAATATTTTTGCAGAGTAGTTTCTTAAGTCACTGCCTTAATAATCTTAATCAGCAATTTATGGTGCAGCTGATTGACTTATTTTTCTTGACTATGGGAACCATAGCATCAAAAAAGTAATCAATTTAATTTATTTAATAAATTAATATTAAGAGAATTAAAATATGGACAAATCCATTCACAAATAATAGATGACAGGCTCTAACATCAATAATCTTCAAGATCTCTCTTAAAACGACATGGCTATCGTTATGATGAACAAAAATATCAAATTATCAAAGATTCTGTGCTCTCATTTGTGATTGATTCTGAATGATTCTTAATTATAAATAAATGAAGAAATATAAAGAACTTCATAAGAAAACCATTCTGTCTTTTTTGAAGATTTTATAGCTTTCTTTAAATTTAATTATTTTACATTGTGAGGAAATGTGATTATATCCTCGAATTATATTCACTTCCACAATGAGACAGCTTATTGTTCTCTTTTTATGTTTAACATATACCTTGATGAAATTGAAGAAAAAGATATTTGGCAATAGTTTATTTTCTGAAAATATTACCAATCTGAAAAAAAATTTTAACAAGGATTCAAATGAATAAAATTTATTATTTTTGTAGGTAGTATTCATATTAATCTCTGAAATTATATGAATGTTTATTTAACTAGAAATCCATCGGAATGGAAGAATTTTAAACCTAAATTATCTGTTTTAATATGTTTTCATATCAAATAAACCACAGATTATGATCTACGATGGTTGAGAATATTTTAACTGAATCAAGGATAACGTTAACTTCAGTTTTCCAAAAGAAATTTTTTGCTACAGTATGATAAAAACAGATATAAATAAGCAACAAGGGTTTTTCTTATTTCCGTTTGAATGAAAATTATTTCGATGATAATCGGAAACTGAGTATATTATGGTGTACCATACTGTGTATAAGATGATATGTAGTCTCCGTGTATCAAATATTAGAGAATATAAAACATTAATCAATAAAAAGCCAAGAGATTTAAGAAATAACATTTAAGTAAATTCTATATGATACAATTCATAGATTATTCGAAATAGAAATTCCGTACTGTCTTATTTATAATTTAGATGACTTCAAAATTTATGTATATACGGAGAATTAACCCAACTTATTATGTTATTTATCTTTTTTATTAACCATTTAGATGTACAATTTTATGTATGATATAAAATTCATGATAAAAAGCTGAAAATTTCTCAGGTAAATATTGTGAGGAATATTTCCGGTTTTTTGAGTTAAACATAAAATGACAAAATCGAAAAAAATAAGAGGTGCAAGAATTTAAAAATCAAAACACTTTTATTTAAATAAATAATGATCCGAAAATTTCTCAAGGACAAAGAGTTAACGCCCATATATCATATGTTTCATATCAATCTTAAAATTTTTGATCTTAAATTTTGTGCTTCATACCTTAAAATATGAAAAGTGAGTTTTGCTACGAAATCGCCTATTTTGTTTTTCCACAAAATCCTTTCATGTTAATGAATGACACATGCCAGCGGCATGTAGTTCTGATTTTTGGTAATATTTATTGATAATTTATTTATGTTGAGTTGAATTAAAATTTTCTTGGTTTATTCTTTTGTAAACTCAAGATTTCTGACAGTCTATTTTTACCTTCTATTTCTCAAAATATGTTTTTTAATCAATTGTTTGCTGTTATATTGAAAAATATTAGAATCAGAGTTTCCAATAGATAAAAGGTATTTCAAAGATATTTTTATTTAATCAAATATAGACAATTAACAAAATTTATATTTGTAAATATCTATTAGGATTTTAAAAATAAAAATATTTAAAACAAACAAATAACTCATTCTGGTGTAAAACTAACAGGAATAGTAATGTAAATCGAAAATAAAATGTGCAAAGTAAAAATGAAAAAGGTTCCTTATCTTACCAAACTCATAATCTGTGAAAATCTGCCTTTGAATCGAAATTGATAATCTAAATAATTTAAAGCTTTTACAATCTTAAAATTAGATGGAAAATAAAGATAAACCACAAAAATGAATTAAATTATCCTTCATAACGAAAAGCACTTTTTTCAATTCGAAATCAATTACTCAAAATGGAAAAATTACAGAGTAAATAAAAATGTAAAAAGTGTGAAAAAACTTCTAAATTTAATTTTACTTTTTTTCATAAAAAGCTTTCTTAATTAAATGTCGTGGTATAATTTAAATACTTTATAAGACATTAAATATCTGCTTCAAAAACAGCAGTTCAAAACACCATAACAGAGAAGACATAACTATCAAACATATTGTGGCGAAATAATGGGTTTTAAATCAAATAAACTGGAAGGGTTTAAAAAAATTTTACAGTGATCGACATGAAAAAGAATTTTGTATTGTGAACATTTTTACAAAAATATAGATTAAATATGCTTTAATCCTATTTTAACTAAATTCAGTTATTTTTTCATTAAAATATGAAAAAATTTTGATAATTTTAAGATTTTGATAAACATAAAAACTTATTAACACTTAAAACAACAAGTATGAATGAAGTACCCTTCACTTTAGATTGGTTATTTAAATGAGAAAGATGTACAAAAGGAATAGTTTATTTTGGTAATGCAGCATTTCTTATTTCAGGGATAAATTAAGTGTTTGGAAATTATATATCTTCGAAGAAATATTTTAAATATGATTCCTCTTGCTGACTTAGGAATTAAAATAACTATTAAAAGTAGATGGTTAACTTTTCCAGTTATTAAGTCGCAAGTTCCAAGAAAATAGTAAAAAAAAGCAATTCATAATAATTTCTTTGAGGTGAAATTCATAACCTTATTGAACTCTTTTCACTTTTAAAAATTATGGATTTGTTAATTTCAATATTACGGTAATGATAAAAACGATTTTGTAATTTATCAAATTTTATGAAAATATCATCGAAAGTAATTATGAATTCGATAAATGTGGATTAATCCATAAAAAACGTAAATGATTGTTAAAGATATTTTGAAATCCTTCCAGATGATGACGAAAATCAACCGGAATAAATAGAAACGAGATCAAAATGATCGATAGAAAAGAGAAAATGTTTGAATATAAACATTTATTTTTCATTTTGTAAAAAGATTAAAACCCATTTAAAAACTAATAAAATCGAAATCAGCTATTGTAGTGTATAAGTTCTGAATGGATAATCCCTCTTATTAAATATTCAACACGATTTTAAAAATGTTGAACTAATATTTGATTGATACTGTTTTCAAGTTCCTTTAAAAACAAGAACTCTTTAAGCAGAGCTTATCACGATACGAAAACATAAAAGCTTCAGATCAAAGATGTTTGAAATTTTAAATTTTCTAGTTAATTTATTTAAAGAATATCTCGACAAAATATCTTTTATATAAGATATAGAAAAGGATTTAATGAATAATTTGTTTTCTATTTTACCCAGAACTAAAATTTTGTTCAGCTGAATGATGTTTAATTGAAAATTTAAGGAATTATATTTTCAGAATGGTTTATGTATACTTCATAATTTTAGAAAAATATTAATGACATTTTATATCTATATTCATGCTATATCACAAATAATAACTATTTTCTGTTGAATTTTATTTACTTTAAATGTCTGAAAAATAAAGTTTCAGAACACTTATGATGAGTGTATATGAATGGTAAAATTTCTTTTTAATTGATAAATTTTGAGGTTTTTATATAAATTAAAGCATTTAATTTAATAATGATCTATTCTGAACGTATAATGATAACTGACTATTCCAGGATAATTTAATCGAGTGTGAATAATTAATATGAAATCTTTAAACCGCATGTAATTTACAGTCTAAATGAGACAAGTATTTTCGACAAAAATTAAATTAATATCTTTAATCACTGTTAATATATTTTAAAACTAAATAAATAAATTTTTTGATTTTTAATATTGCTCAAATCTATTAATTTCTAAAATAGTTGAAATAAATACGTAAATAAACACTCTGAGTAAAACCAGTAAATATTATTTCTAAAGTATTGTCTGAAACTAAAATCATCAAGTATTCTATTCAAGAGTATTAGAATATGAAAATTAAGAATATTGTGGAACTTAAGTGCTACTCGTCATTAAGATAAATATTGACATGCGTAAATATTAATATAGAATTATTTTTACAATTAACAAAAGGATTCTCAAAACACGTCCTTTGTTTATTTTAAAAATTATCCTGATTTCTGTTGAAAATAATTATATTTTCCTTAATTTAGAGCAAACTGTAAATCAAAATAATATTAGGCCAATCGTGTTTATGCGTAAATATTATTCAAATGTAGATTTAACTAGATACAAAGATTTTTTTATCAAATATGATATGTGAGAAAAGGCTGCGTATTCATTTAAATATATCATGATATTTTTTATCGTATAATTCAACATTACAGATAAATTTATATCGACATGTCATTTGATCAAAAAACATGATTCTTGATAATTTTAGAAAATGGATTTGGTCTTTATTTTAAGCCAGAAGTGATCATGCTTCAAAGTAGAAAATAAAGATCGAAAATAATATCGTTAATATAAGTTGTTAGTGTTGTGGGTTGGCATAAAAGTTATTATTTACCATTAACAACGTTTATTAAGTAATATGAGATTATTTTTTATTGTTTTGATAGAATTAATTGTTTTCATTTGTATAAATTGCGAAAAATTATTTCTAATAATCTTCCATGATTAATTTTATCTATTATTGTCTGTTTCTGATAACGTTTAGTTAAGTTAGAAATTTGTTTTTCAAAAAATATTTCATTCATTTAAACATATATGGTAATTTACTTTTAAGGTTTATTCTATTTAAAATCCTATTCAAAATATATTGATAAAATACTTGTTTTTCATTTTCATAAAACAAAATTAAAACGCTTTTTATAAAATATTAAGTCTATTAAAAATATGAGAAATCTTATTGTTTGATTCTCATGAAAAAATGACACTTTTATCCAATAATGTGTATTGAATGAATATTAAACATATATTTTGAAATAACCATTATGAATTGACAATAATAGGATTTTAATAACCTATGTCCACGGTTTAAGCCCATTAGATCAATCGTGCATTAACACATAGAGTTTATAATTAATTTCTAAAATATAGAAACATCGTAATGTTATTTTTTAAATTATATGAAATTGTTTATCTTCATTTATTATTAGATTTTAGTTTGAATATTTTCAAAATCCTAATTTATTTCACCCACAAACATTCATCGTCTTATTTTTCGATCATGTTAACTTGAATTATTATAATATTAGTCATATAATTTGAGGACCATATTTTTTATACATTGATAAATATCTTGAAATTATTTAAATTCTTAAATATTTTTGTTGAATGATTGACAGTTAATGTGTTTTTATGTACCTTCTCTTTTTAGGATGTTTTGACAAAATATGTTTAAAATAATATCTTCACAAATATTTCTTCAAATTACTTTACTGACACATATTTTAAAATACTAATTTTTTTTAATATTTATTAGCTTCAAAATAAAATAGCCAGTTGTTTTTGGTAAATTTTTGAGCCTGTCTGAAATATATTTTTAATACTTATTTTGTTTTAAGTTTGAAATCTCGTTCAATGATTTTTATTACTTCTCAGAGCTAATTTTTTAATATTCTAGACCAAAAGATAAAAATAAAAATTGGTGCTTATTTTTATATATACCTGTGATATAAAAATGTTTTCACCGAATTGAAAATATATTTTAAACTTTTAAACACATAAAATTATAGGTTAAGAAAATTGGTCTTTTTTAAACCATTCATAGTTTTTAAGGTTACATTCGTGTGATTAGCTTGCTTTAATTATAAAGCCATTTTTAATTGACTCTTAACGTTTTTACGTTATATATTTAAAGGTTGAATCTAATTTCACGCATCAATTGAAAAGAATCTTAAAAAGATCTTTTTCCACATAAGATCACAAAATAAGTACATTAAGAATTATTTCTCCAACAATTTTAACGTTAATTTAAGGTTACATAAGATAATCTTGCCTTTTAAATTTTAAATTTGACAACATGAAAAATTCCATTTTTCAATTATCATAATTTAATAATTGTTCACATTAATATAAAGTGGTTAGGTTTGTTTAAAAATCTAACATATCAACTTGAAGTATTTTTCAGCTAGATAAAGTAAAATTTATATATCTATTTTTATTAGAAAGTTATTCGATTACCATCTTTGTTCTTATTATCAAAACCTACTTAAGATAATTAATATTCTCTGATTTTTGTTTTTAACTTAACATGTAATCATCATTAATTTGAAAATACTTTTAGCATTAAAATAGCTCATATAAATTTAAACATAAAAAATATCTTTGAAATAATATTTTTATGCAACTCATCAAGTACCGGATTTACATCATTTGAGTTGATAAAAAATGATTTGATTTATCGTGCTACAAAAGTTTTAATATGTAATGATACATATATATTTTAATGTTCTTCAAATTTTCAAATTTTTTCTCAAATTAATATTGATCGATAATATATCACTATTTTAACATAATTAAAGCAAAATTTTTGACTCTCTTAGATTCATTCAGTAACAAGGAAGAGTGAAGAAGAGGTAAACTCATTTTAATTAACAAAAATGTCATCGTGTAATCATTTTCAAAATGTTGAAATAAATAAGGTATAAATCTAAAAAATCCGAAATAAAATAATTGATGGGAAAAATTTTTCTCGTCTTTGAAAACTTTCAAATGAATTAAACTTAATTGAGACAATAAAAAGGATTTGACTTTTAATTTATTTTATGAATATTAATTCAGTAACATTTTTATAGAAGAATATTTTCGTGAAACATGCCGCACGCCATGTAAAATTTTCAAAATCTATGAAATTGAATAAGTTTTTCATAGCGTTAACAAAGTTGTTTTGACGATTTTCTTACAATGACAAATAATAAATAGCTCTTGATAATATTTTAATTTATGAAAATAATTTTCATTTTTTCAAACATTCACGATTGAAAAATATAAAAAATTAAAAAAATGATTCTTTGTTTTAATTTGAAAAATTATAATTGAAAATTTTAACGAAAATTACAGAACCGTTTTATTACAAATATTGAGGATCGTTTAATAATATCAAATATTTATTCAACAGATTATTTTTACTTACTGAACTTAAAATGATAATTATAACCACAAACGTTTTCTATATTTTTTTACCTGGCAAATAGATTGTGCATTCAAATTTGTTTATTTAGACTCTTAAATTAATTGTTAATTTTGTAGTCTTTCCAAAAACTCTTTTAAACAGATGACATTTTTTGAAGACAAACAATTTTGATATTAATGTTATCATGAAAACCGGATTGGTTAACAAAATTTACCATCAATTTTAACATTAAAAAACAAAATATTTTATTCTTGACATAATTTTAGTAAACTTCGAGAAATTAAATTATTTTGAATATATTATTTGAATTTTCCGGTGAAATAAACTACCAAAAAATCGTTCAATTGAAAGATAAACTATCTAACTTTGATTAAATCTCTAACGTAATTTTATACCATAGAATTGTGACATAAGCAATTTTTATTTTTACAAAAGTACGCATTTCAGCTTTCGTTCCTGGTATTGAGTTTGATATAAGTTCTATGAACAATTTTTAACGAGGTTAACAGGCATATTTTGTTACTTGGGCCTAAATTATTAGAATGTTATGTTGATATTAAATATAAAATTTATCTCCTAGTTAAGTTTAAAATTTTAAGAATGGGAACTAAATATCATGTTTAATGTTTTTTTGCCACCTTTAAATGTTATGTTGACAGTTGGCTCTAAATAACAGGTTTTAACCATCAGATAATGTGTTTGAACATACATGGTATTTTGGGATTTTCTTTTTATTGTTAAAATATGGGTGCCGAAAAAAAGTAATTTTTTAATTGGGAACCTTAAACATATGCTGTTTTTACAACTTTGAAATACAACTTGTTTAAAAGCATTTTAGAAAATATTTTAAATATATTTTACCATTTATTCTTCGAAATCAACATCAGAGATTTAAAGGTTAAGTGCATGATTCATATGAAGTTAAATTATTTTTCTTTTCAAATTTTTTACTGAGAAATGCAAATTAGATCGGGTGATAAATAAATTTTAACATTTTCTAAGAATCATAGTTTAAAACATCTTTTTTAACATTTTTCTAATATATGTTTTTAATCAACCGTTTTTAAGTTATTTGGTAAAATTATTCACTTACAGGGATTTCCATTCATTTGCTTCAATTTTTCAACCATTTTCAACAATTTTTCATTCAATTAAGTCAAATTTTTATTTTTAATAATTTTAATACCTTTTTTATTCAATGAACAAAAAAAGTTAACAGCAGAAGAACGGAATCAAATAATAATAAAATACAAGGAAGGAAAAACGGCATCTGAGATAGCAGAATGGTTTAATATTAAAAGAACTACAGTAGCAAGTGTAATATCATTATTTCGGAAAACTGGAAGGATATTGACTAATCCCTGCTGTGGGCCAAGAAACATAAAGTTAAACGAAGAGACGTGTTTATCAATAAAAACCATGGGTGATGAAAATGCCTGTTTTACCTTTTCAAAGGCACTTAAAAAAATCTAGCCACGATAAATATTTCGGTTTCGAAATCAAAAATTTGTCGAACATTAAAAAATTTCGATTATACTCTAAAGCGAACAAGTTTAATACCTGAACGCCGCAATGATGCCAGAACAATTGAGTTAAGATATGAATATGCTGTGGATTTCAGGACATTGCTCGAAGAAGTTGATGGTCGCCTATTTTCATTAATTTAGGAAGCGGGATTTTGTGCAACAATGCGAGCTTGTAGAGGATACTCTAAAAAAGGAGAACCGGCAATTGTCTCATCGCCTGAGTTAAGATCGCGTAATGTTTCTCTATGTGCCGTAATTAGCAAGATCGGTGTTGAAAAATTTGAAACACTTCTTACTGCGTATAATACATTGTGGTATGGCCAATATATGAAGAGATTAGTTGTTGAATTGGCAATAAAAATATGAATAAAGTTTTTTTGATAATGGACAATATCCCATTTTATAAAAGTGCCTCTATTCAACAAATAATCGCGAATAATGGACATATTCTTTTGTATCCTCCTCCTTATTCGCCTTTTCTGAACTCAATTGAGAACTGTTTTGCGAAATGGAAGTATTTTGTTTAATATGCAGCACCACAAAATGAATGTGTGTTTATGAATTTGATAACAGAGTGTAGAAATTCAATAACAGCTGATGATTGTTCAGGATACTGGCGAAACATGATGCGATATATACTAAGATGGTTCAATCGCGAAGTAATCAACGATTAATAAAATTGATTTCTATTACTAGATATAGACTATTTGTGCATCAAACCTTTGTTTTTTAAATATCAATTTTTATAATAAAAATTTGACTAAAATGGGTGGAAATTTGCAAAAATGGATGGAAATCCCTGTAATACAAATGATCAAAAATATTATTACTGTTTTAAATTTTAAAATCCATGATATTCATTAAGTTTGAATATCAAAAGTTATTTTTATCAATAATTTAATTTGATTTTTATCGAAATTTATAGGAATTAGGAGAAATTTTGTTCAAATTGGAACAAGTACTTAATATTTTATAAAAGATCGAATCGAAATTATTGCAAAATATTGAAGTAATGAAGTGTTTTATCTCAACATAACAAAGGTACATTCATAAAAATTAACTTCGATTCGATTAATTTATTTTCCCTTTTTGTTTTTAACACTGTAATATTTAATAAATATTGTGTCTAGATTTATGGTGTTATCTCTTTAAATTGATAGAAGGCTGATTTTGTTTGTTTATATAAAATAATAGCCTTTACATTAACATGTATATGTGGTTATAAAGTGTTATTTAACATTTGAATCGGATATAAAAATAATTATCGAAACATGTAAAAGTCAAGTATAATTCATTTTTCTTTTTGATAGTTCAACAAAATCGACAGAATGAGAGAAAAATTTTCAGACTATATGAAATGGAAATAATTTTTTTTTATTTTGGATTGAAAAAGACTTTCAGTTTTACGGTATAGTATGACAGGTTTGAGGTATTATTAAAACTTATTTATCTATTATTAATTAAAAATAATTTTAACATATTAAATATTTTAAAAATATGGCTTGAAATTGAGATATGTAGATAAAATTTTATTTTATCATTTTTATTCTTTCATATAATGAATTCAGATGTTAAATAGAATCATAGAACAACACCAAAAGGTTATTTTTCATTTTATATCCAAGCGATATATAAACGACAAAGTTATTATGAGGTAAAAATTTTAAATTATAAAAATAAGCAAATATTAAATAAAGAGAATTTTAGTTTATCGAATACAGTAGATTTAAAATATCAATTAAAAGTTTATTAAAGATTCTTTAAACCTCAAAATTTTTACCAAATTACAAAAGTCTTGAATTTCATGAAATTATTTTTATTTTTCAATTTTATCATTCATTATTCTTTCAGAACTGTCAGTATCAAAATATCATTTTTATTCAAACACTAAATTGTTAATTTATTATCTATTTATAAATTCTCAAGGAATAAACACAAAATATTTAAATCTTAATGATGTAGGTTAAAGAAAGGTTGGAAAAACAAATCAGAGGTTGTTTTTTTTTATTTCTTTAGTTCAGCTGGAAGAGAAGATTATTTATACTGGAAATGTATTTTATAAATTTTAAAATAATTTTTTTATTAAAATATCTTCAATGTTTAAGGAGTTTTCCACAATTTACTCATTTAACCGTGTGTTTAAAAAAGATTATAATCATGTTTTATTTGCATTTTTCATGAAAATATTAACATGTTTTTTTGAAGTTTTTTCAGTGTAAATAAAATCAAAATATATTTTGTAAAATTTTGAGTCTAACATGTAAATAATAAAAAGACACAGAAAAGATTGGTCAGATCTATCCAAGTAAATTATATGAAGATATTTAGTAACTGAGATCTTCCAAAAATAAATAAACAGTAAAATTAAATTTAATCTTATTTTAAAGAATATTATATCAAATCGTTGACATTTTAATTTATATCATTTAAAATAGAAGATAATTTATAAAATATTTTTAAGATGTATATGATTAAAATTTAATTAATTTTTCAAATATAAAATCAATCAAGATTATATTAACATAGAATGCAATTTAAAAATTTAAATTATATTAAATAAAAAAAAATTTAAATCATTTCATTGAGATACACTGAATATATTTTGTTGAATGAGAAGAATAATTTAAATGTTAATGGACAAATTTAAGTGTTAGTACTTTATGATAAACAATGATGTTATTTTTCATGCTTGATCAATTAATTTTGGTATATCTAAAATATTACAAATATTTAATTTTTTTGGCATCAATAATACAAGGAAAACTCGAAGAAAATAAAATAAATTAAAATATAAATTTATTTTATTTAAGAAAATTTTTAATCGCCATAAACCAATTCAACAATTAGAAAACTGGAAAAAATATTTTCTGCTCATTCGTGTAGAATATGAAGAAAGATTCAAATAAAATAATTTCAGTTGTCTTTCGTTGAATTTAATTGATTTTATCCTTAAATTTAATCAATTAGTGAGGTATTAAGTTTACATTTTAAAAAATTTTGTTATTGAGCATATAGTATCCATTAAACTTTAAAGAAAAGAATCAGGTTGAATGTTTTATTAAAATCGAATTTCAACATACTTCTAATTAAAAATATAAGAAAATTAGCTTAAATAGTTGAGTAAATATAAAAATAAATTTTTCAGATTAAAAATTTATAATTGAATAACAAAAACATGATAGTCTGAATACTTTTCAATCAGAGTATGTCCAAGGCATTAACAGTTAATTCTTTCACAATTTTAACGCTTGTCTTAAATTTTAAGATTTTGAAATATTTTGATATCACATTTATTTCAGTTCAAAAGATGGCTGAAAATTATATATAAATACACAAATAAATATTGGTAGTTAATTTTCAATCGAATTTAGACAAATTTAGAAGTTTGAGCATCATATACAAATTTAATTATTGTTATGGTGATGTTTATTTTCGCCCATTTACTGAATAATTGATTGTATAAAGTAGAATAGAATCATTTATTGCTTATATACATTCGAAAATTGTTTTAATTCAGAATCAAGAGGCAAAAATCTAAATTGATTACTTTCTCTCATATTTTTATTTAATTTAGTTAAGAAATTCGTTTTGAACTTGGATTTATTTTCTTGGGAATACACTACTTTTTTATGTCCTAGATTGTTTATATAAATTTTGTTTCTCGTTTTCGTCTCATGACAGTTGAGTAAATGGAAAAAACTTCAATTTTTAAAGTCTAACTTCACTTAATTGGCAATTTGACCATGTCATTTCCTGAATATTCAGTATTTACCATTTGCAAATAAATGAGTTAATTTCTACGTGCATTTATTCCATCCATAATTTTGGATATTAAGATTTCATTCAATTGAAAATATTTTTTTATAACTTAATAAATTTCAAATTATTTCAATAATTGAATTAACTTTTAACGCACTATCCAACAGGCCTTTTGAACCGAGTGTCTAAATGTGTTCATTTTTTAAAATTTTTACATTTTTGAAGAAAAACTAAATTTATCAAGGGCGTTATAATAAATTTAATTTTTATGTTTTCATTTTACAGATTACATTTCGTGGAACCAAATAACTGTATAATATTCCAGGATCAATTCTTGTAACAAAACTGTGATATGTCTAAAAATAACACAAAAATTAGAATACCCACATTTTTTAATTATCCATTGTTTTATGATAAGATTTTGAATTCACATCAAGTGATAATTTTTAATTTTCGCAATTCCATAATCCTATCACTGTTTTAACATTATAATTGGCTTGATTTGAGACGTGAATAGTATTTCCACTGTATAAAATCAATCGCTTCTTTAAGAAACATTTTAATCAAACCACAATTTTTATTTGAATATTTACCCTATTTTTCATGATTATCGAAGACGTCATAATGTAGTCCACGTTTCTAAATTTTTGAAAACATCCTACATCTTCAGAGAATATATAAGTGCCAACCCTATTGTTATTCTACATCAAATAAATAATCAATCATGACTCATGTATCATCATAGGGTTTATAAAGAATTCTTTGTTATAGTATGTTCTTTTCATAGTTCTATAATTTCTTCTTTTATTCGTATCTTTGTTGATTTCCTCCAGAGTGATTTTTTAAATCATTCAGTATAAAGATTGTATTTGTTAAAATATATCTAATCTTAGAGTGAGACTTCATATGAGTGATTGCAGGGTTAGAAATCTTTACAAGTTTTGATTATCGTAAATTCAATTTGAATAGCCCTTATTTTATCATCAATTTAAGAATCACGATTTTCTTCTTCGTGATAATGAATTATATTTTTGATTAGAAAAGAAATAAAATTTCGTTAAAAACAAAATCTGATTGAAATAACCTAAATCTTATTATGTTTTTTTCTTTCTGGATAGTTTGCATGAATAAAGTTAGGCAGATGAAGTATGCTGCTTACAAATATGATGTTTTTTATTCCAACATTCTTGCACTTCTCGCGAAGTTATTTGTTAATAAAAACAACTTTGTGATAATCTAAAGTTAAAAATATTCTTTGTAAAAATAGTTGTAGTTTATAAATCTGACCTGCGATAAATATTCTCAATTTTACTTCAAACCATGTGCTATTTTCCTTTTTAAAACATGAAAATAATGTAATGATAATTTTTCGATAAAATTATTTCATATTTGAAAAGGTGCAAAGAGTGGAGAAGGAATCTTCTTATTTATTTGATATTAATATATAAACTTAAATTTAGTACTTTATGTTTATAATTTTATACTACAATGAAATTAATTTTTACTTCAAATTATTTGAAAACGCCAATTGTAGAAAGCTATATAATTGTTAATTGTGATAGTTATTAGTGTTCGTTTGTTTAAATCCTTGAATAACTTCAGTTGAAATATTTTAATTTTCCTCTTACTTCCACTTTCATAAAGAACAAAAACCATAATATTTTCAAACATGCTATTCATTGAACATAGATTGTCAAGATGCATCCCTTTTTTGATTTTATTAAAATATAGTTCATTTGTGCATTTTAATAGCCATGATAATATCAGCTTAATTATTGTATGATTCTCTCAAGTAACAAAAATTATTCACAATTTTACACTTTATGACTCGATTATTTTGAAATTCCTGAGTAAATGATTATCGGGTAATATAATCTGAGTTCCATGATTTTCTTTGAAACAAGGAGCACAAAATATTATCGTTTTAGTCTTCCGTATATCCAATTGTTTAATTCTAAATTTTTCATCGTTAAGATATTAAACTTCGCCATATACCCTAATTTTTATATGAACAGACCTGAGTATAAGAAAAAAAATTTTCATTTTTTAAAGATGATCATTTTCTTGTTTGATGGAAATCAAATGTTAAAACCAAGTGTCTGAATTTACAAAAACCGTAGTATACTTTCCCAAATGAACGAAAATTAGGTAAAAGTATTCTCTAAATTAGTTTCTGGAGGAATTCTTTAACTTTTATATTCATTCAACTCAATAATTGATGTCTGTTTCGCACATCTAAGTTATCGTCTCATTATATGAGACAAGTATTAATTTAAGGATCACTTTCACACTTTTTGGTGCTATACTAGCGAGAGGCATTCTTTAGATTTCAACAATGATATTTTTGAGTAAATACTATAAATTGATCCATTTTAAACGGGTTAAGATTATTATGTTTATTTTAATCTTTTTTGTATTATAATTCTCAGGTTTCATATTAAGAGAGTGTATTAGAATTAGTATTTATTTAATTGAAAGAATTTTCATCTAGATATTGCATTATAATTTTCTAATTTCTTAAATTCATTGAACAATTAATGCGCCTTTAATCAGAGAAATGTGATTAAATTCAATTAATTTGTATTCTAAAACATTTGTTCAATGAGTTGAGCGATGGAACTTAAGGAGGTGAATCATTTTATCACCCTTTATCTGAGAATACTTAGCATGCATGAACAACCTATTTTGAACTAAATAGTTAAACTTTTAAGAAAATTATATATCTTTGCCATTATTTTCGATGAATGGCATAATTTTTCTGATATATCTTTTTGAGAAAAACCGTTTATCTTCGATGCGTTGATTAAATTTAACAAATGTAAAAACTTGTCAATCGAATTAATAATTCAATGGTTTTAAAATATTTTTAGCTTAATGCCCCAAAATTTGTTAAACAAGTGACACTCAAAATGTTTCATCTTTTATAGAATGATAGATATATAAAATTACCTCAGACGAAGTATAGAAGAGTCTACATTCCACATCGTCATTACATTAAAAATCATAATTAAATTGTAATTTTTAAAAATTTTTTGATGTATTAAGCAGAGTTGTGAAAGCTATATCATAGTTGGGATACTTTTCAAAATTTATTATTTTTCTGAGAAAGTAAAGTTTAAACTATTTCATTGTTTTTATGTCTTCCACTTTGTGAATATTTTAAAAATTATAAATGATCGTTTCATTTCAAACGATAATTAAACAAAATATTTTCATAAGTTACTTAATTCATCTCATTCATATTATAATAAGAAATTTATCTCATTTACTATATAAAAATGAACCAGCTATAATACTAAATTATTCGTCAGTAAAAACCTCTTTTTTGTCTTTTCGAAACTATATATGCCAGAATAACATCCTCTTTACATTTAAAATTTGCCAACTTTTAAAATTCCATTTTTACGATATATTTTACCAAAATTAAATTGAACGTAAAATATTGATCTAATTTTCTGTCTTTTAGGGAATAAAAAATACTTTTAAAAAAATATTCATCTTCGTTCTTGATTTATACTTATTTTTAACTAACTCAAAAAGAAACCTTAAAAGTGGCATTTATTTCAGAAAGTTTGATTTTTGTCAATAAGTTTGAATGTAACATATGAAAAATGTCTAAGCATGAAAAATGCTCTTTTTTGAACTATATATGAAAATCATTTGTAGTAGTCAATATTTTGAACCAAAGATATTCCTATTCATGACGCGATGTTCAAAAATCTGAAACGTGTGATGCTAATTCTACGCAAATAAAACACCCAATTTATTTTATACTTAGTTTCATGGTATAAAATAGGATATTTGTTTCAGATAAAGAATTATCTCACAAATTTTAACTGTTAAATTTAAATAACGAATAATCTGTGTAGTTAAATTTTTCTTGGTGAAGTCATAAAATTTAGTCTTGAATAAATTGACAAAAGTGTATTGATATAAGAATTTTCGATTGTCTTAAACAAAAAGATAAAATCACTGTTAAAGTGAAGGATTTAAAAAATAATTATGTATTTTCAAGTTTTCAAGGGGGAAATGTATCAAAATCGAGATCAAGAATTTCTTTAAAATATTCGTTAACGACGTAATCATTGATGAAGTTAGAGGATGAGTTTTAGAAAATATTTTAGATAACAAATAATTTAATTTTCAGTTCAGAATTTTCTTGCCTTCTTATCCCATAACGCCCAGATAGATAACTTTTTATTCTTTAATTGACAAAGTGAAGTATTTTCTTCTTATTTATCTTTATGCCATCACAAGAAATCTTTGAAAAGTTGTTTATTCCTTCATTTACATACATATATATATGCTTTTATCAGAGTATACTTACAAAAGTAAAAAATGGTTAAAAATTCTTCAGACCACACCCGTACTACGTGAGAACTAAGTCATCTTAATATTCTTAAAGACGATTGCTGCAGAAGTAAAGTTGCTATTTTGTGTCAGTGAGAGGGCGAGAGAACCACGCTACCAGGCGCCTGATTTTTACATAGGGATGAGGGTACCGAACACTATAACCATGAAAGCAGAGCCTCCCTCAAGAACTTACACAAGCTACAACATACTTGGGAAGCTTCCCGGAGATCTCTGGCTCATCCGTGGTTGATGTAAAAAATCTTATTTGAGTTAAAATCAAATCAATTTTAAAAATATCTTTAACACCTTCGTTTTAATTTTCGTTTGACCAGACGTATTGAACAGCCTTATAGTGGATAAAGTAGGCAATAAAATCATTATTGTGTGTCGAATGGTGTATTTTTCAATGAAGTGAGGAATTCAATAACTTAGTTTGTCTTTAATTTATTATATTTTAGAAAGTATGTGTGAATATCGCCAGATTCTTTCAAAATCAAACTTAAAAAAATTCAATAATTTGAACTCTGTATGAATTCTGTTTCTTTAATTTTACTACAAACCGAACTCTAAAAAATTCCTTGATTTCACATGGAAAACAAACTCCTTTATTTTTTATTATACGCGCTAATAGGTACACCTACATAATTAGATATTTATAATTTGTCATTGTTGGGACATGGTCTTCGAATGATGGGAAAAATATTATATACCGAATATTCCTAAGAATAACTTTGGTCTGTGAGGGATCAAGGCCAAGAAGTAGCCCAACCGTTAAAGAACTTTCAGAGAAAATATCAGCTTATGATCATGCTTACAAATACAATTAAATTTACGAATCTATGCGAACCTTCTTTGATAAATTATCTTCAACCTTGCAGATTGTATTTTTGTATAAAATAACTATCCAAATCCTATTTTATAGTAACTGGTTTTTACAGTTGTTATTCAGCTTTAATAGTTTTAAAATTTTAAAAATACTATCAGTATACGCTGGACATATATAATTGATATCTATAGACGTGTCTACTTTGAAAATTCATCCTCCGAGCATTGCCGAGATGTAGGATTTATAATTTTCATTCCAAATGCCCGCGCTTTTTTGAATCATAAGTTTACAAATATTATAGCTTCCTAAAATAGAAATTATGACTTATTCTTTCTTGTTTTGTAGTTTTACCTGCTTTGGTAAAATTTAAAATGAGGACATATGCAAAAATCTCCACTGATCAAATATCGATTATTATTCAACTTAAAACTTATAACTTCTATGTTCAATTTAAGAGTTTTAAATAAATCATGAAGTTAACAAATATTGCAAAAAGTATGTTAAAACTACTTTTTGGCTTTACTCTAATCTATCAAATATCCTATGACAAGGTGTTTGACGATTTTCGCTCAAATAACCAATCGCATTTTTTAGACAACTTGAGGTAAATTGTGTAAAGTATGGCACGTGTTAGGTCCCATACAAAAGAGCCAATGCTGCAGAGGTAAGCCGGCTCTAAGAGAGGGGACAGATAGAGGGTTCAAGTGAGTGAAAATCCCACACTGCCCAACAACAGGTCTTAACATCACGAATGGTGCCGAATGGATGTAGAGCCATAAAAGGCGTACATGTACACAAACTTTCTTCGAGAGAAGCCCTGATATGTTTTCCCCATCCTCGCTCAGCAAGCATAATATGTTCGTCGCATAACCAATTATCACTTCAATAAACCTTGAAATCAATTTCATGTTCATATCTTTGAGATTATATTGAAATAAATGTAGACTATTTCTAATTCCTTCGCATTGATTAAAATAAACTGTATATAAGGAGTATTTTATTATGGTACACTTTTGTGATTTATATCAATTTTCTTAACTTACAGAATTATAACAATTTAAGTGTATGAAAAATATATAGAAAATTTATTTTTAACTTCAACTCTTTTAAGTAGAATTTAAAGATTACACCAATAAATCAACTTATAATCACGATTTAATTTCAACAGACACTGCTTTTGGTTTTCCAGGAGTTTTTACTTTTAAATCTACAAGCTTAAGCCGCTTCAGTGCGAAATTCGAACACTTACGTCTACTCGAACCACGAAGTTAAACTCATAGAAGGCTGTTTTTTGACAAGCCACTTTATTCCTAGCTAAACGTTAAATTCATAACTGGTTAAGTGTGAAATTAATAAAATTGATTTGTTAAAATCAACAATTTTACGACTTAAAATTATGAAAAAGTTATGAACTATATATAGTGTGCAACTCCATACTCCGTGGAATCGATCTTGATAAACTTAAGAATACTCTGAAAAATTAACCACTAAGAGTTTAATGATCTGTTTTGCAAGGGTTCATTTCAAAGTGAAAAATGTTTCAAAAATTCATGAAATGAGCTAAAAATTATTTCAATCGAAAAATCATGTTATTTTTTGTTTAATTCCTCACTATGACCTTCAGGATATGAGGAAATGATATAGCATAGCTGTGGAGCAAATGACACGCGTTTTGGACGAAAATTAAAATAATACTTTTAATTATAAATACGACGATTTTCAACGAAAACACATCGCTTGCTTTAAAAATTAGACTGCTTTTATAACCAGAAGTTTCAATACCATGAAAATCCGAACAATGACGAGTAACGACGGTTTGATCTTCTGCGAGTTTGAAGAATCGAAATAGCTAATCACATAAACGAGAGCGTCATGCGTAAAGATCCAAAAGTGATTTTGATTATAACTGGAGAACTAGAACTGATACCTTCCGAAAGGTGGAATGGACACCAGATAAAACGGTCATTTTAGCTCAAGTTATGCTTAACTAACGATCCTCGGCATTGATACCAATAATGTTGGATAAACTAGTTTCCAGCTCTCCTATACAGATAGACCGCCATTAAATTACTCCGCATTATCTTATTATGAAATACTTGTTTCCCAGTATCTTAGAACGAGTTCGTGTATCTCATTGAGAACCTATCAATGATGCTATGAAGCGCGAATTACAAAAAATGTCTTACTGGAGAAAGTTGTAGATTTCCTTCCTGATTCAATTTGAAGTTAAAATTTTAAGAAATCTCTTGATTTTGCAATTATTAAATGAATTTAAAATGCAATAATTTTTTACTCAACTTTTTTAATTCATGTCTTTTTGTTGAAATTTCACTTTTATTAATATCGATGTGGAAATTTGGCATTCACCAGCACAGAATATTTTCATGACTACGAAGCATTCCTTTATTTGTGTTGTTCGAGTTCTACCTCGTTTTATGTAAGCCTCAATACCAAAATTAACATTTATCCGAGTAGATATTAATCGATTTAACAGTAATCTCACGTTAGCTATATTCGATTTTATTTTTGTCGATCTAATAACTTCATTCACGTTTTAATTTCGAAAAAATGTAAATGTTTCACTTAGAGGGTCAGTTACACTTATCTAGATTAATTAACTATAAAATTCGATTTATACATGCGCCCTTTCTTAAAATAACCTTTATCAAATTATTCAAATGCTGGCTCTTTTAATAATTCTTTGAAGGGTGATTAAATGAATAAATGCGATAAAAGGATGATATATTGCTGTTTGATTTAAATTTATTCAATGAGCGAGACTTTATTAGAAAAATTGAGATAAACTTTTCCAAGTTTAAAAAACTGATGAATAAAGACATCCCTACATGACGATCATTTTTATAAATCGTTTATGTTTTTAAATATTAAATATTTGGCGTTAAACTACAAATCGCCAGATATCAAGATTTTTAACTTTTTAATATAAACTTAGTGATTAATCACTCATTCGGTTCGGCGTAAGCTATAAGCGCGTGCGTATAGTTCAATCAGCGTAGTGTTATGCGCTGTATAAATATTTTTCCACGTTGTTATCTTATAAGTTGAAAATACTTTTTAGTCGAAAAATTAAAATCAATCACAAAATGGTTTTTACTTTGGATAAAATCAACATCAATTAAGTTATAAGGTAGCGTTAAAGTATTATCGAATCAATACGAGGCTGACCAGCGGAAGAACGCAATTATAATATTTAATTCTCTCAGAGGCCCTAATGAAAACAGGCTGGTTAGAGTGGTTTATAAAAATGTCAAATAATTATGTGGGTTATACCCCAATCTATAATATCAAGGGCCTGTCTGAACTTCTAAGGGACAAGAAAGAAAATTTTAAAAATATAAATGCAATTCGTTTTTGTTTCAAAATGTTTTCGCTCGTGTTTTGTCTGTGAGTATGCTTTTTTTGAATATAAAAGAATAAATTTCCATTGATTAAAGGTTAATTTACCAAAAGCATATAAGTTCACAAATCAAATTTTGGTTGTTAATCGTTAAAAATATAAATTTAGCAATTAAACTATAAATTAACAGTTTTTTAGTTAAATGACATCAAGTTGACAATTAAATACGATATGGAAATATAATCAATATTTTTAAATTATTGGTCATCATTACTATTCGATATCCAACATTGGATGAGATATCAAACTGGTACCCCTTCATCTAACTTTTTCGTGGTAAAACTGAATTATTACTTGTTTATTTTGGACCTTAAAAATAATCCTTAGGACGTGTGTATTTTAGCTGGCCTATTCTTAATGCAAATTTTTGAGCTTTCTATGTTTTTAAATAGATTCATTAGCGAGAGTGCGTAGAAGGTTTTCTTAATTGTCCCGCAATCGGGTTCTTCAGATATAACTAACACTTCGCCTCCTGCTAGTAGAATTAGGAAATTTTTGAAATAAAATATTGAATTTATAATATTTAAAAAATAAAATATATTTGTTACAAGCCGCATATTTTTTTCAAATCCGATCCTTTCCGAGGCCATTGATGACCATGGTATCATTGTGATAAAAATTAATGGCTGATATAAAAAATGCAGATTATTTACTTTTTAATGAATTCCAGCCATACAAAAATAATCTTAACTCGCATTAAATTTTTTAAAATAATTACTGTAGATTTACCTCACTCATTATTTTTTGGTCCATTTGACTTACTGTGTGCCCGCTAAAAATTAAGCATGTAAATTTCATGAATATATAAAGACAAATAGGTATTATTTAATTTTAAACAGCTCCCGATAGAATAAACACACGATGTAGATTATATTGATATGCTTACCATAAAATCAGGGATCATAGATTTTATTATTGGTGCCATGATATCAAAGAATCGTGAGTAAACAGTTCGTTCGAGATACACTTCCTCCAATAAACATAAATATGTTACGTTTTTTCATATTCGATCGAAGTAAAAAAATTTTATTGTAGAACGCACAACTAAATTTACCATAATCTTTAGCTTAATTATTCGCATTCCATAACCAGTATTAAAGGTTCTAATGTCAATAAATCTCAATAATTTAAAGAACTAATTTTTTTGTTCAAATAACTCACTTCTTTAGTATTTGAACGACTACTTTAGAAGATATAAATTTGTGAAAAATCTTAAAGATAAATATCGGAATATCAATATTACTTTTACTTTGTGTTTAATATGACTGTGTTAACAATTAACATGAAGACCAACATAGAAAACATTGGATTTCGTTAAAATTTCCTATCTCACTTTATTAAATTAAATAATAATCTAAATAATTATTGAGGTAGAATTGATCAACTATATCAACAATAAAATGCATAAAATCAAAGCATACCTATAAAAGCTAGAGAATTGTTTTTTAGTTTTTTAAAAAGATTTTTCTTTCCTTAGTAAAATCGAATTTAATTAAATCTAAAATGCGTCTACGTATTTATTCGGCTAAATTTATGTACACGAGCATGCTAATATACTGTCATGAAATAAAAATTTAGTTATTTGTTTAAAACACTTCTTTCATAAATAATATAAATTACTTTCACAAGAAAATATTTTTATCGATTTATTCCTACCGTGCCTGTTGTGAAATTTATCTGAGGAAACACCATTTTCAAAACGTATGTTAAAGAAATTCCGGTTTTAAACGCAAGATTAGATATAAATTGAGTGATTATTTTCATCAAACCATGATTTGTTATTGTAAAATTAAAGATCAAAAGATCCTGTCTTACTTTATCTTTGAAATAGTCTGTTTTCTTATCAACTATGGAAATGTGGGAAATTAAATGCTTAAGCTGATTAAAAATTATTTATTATTTTACGCGCATGCTCAATGATTATTTAAAATTCACAAATTATTCAGATATTTTGAAATAGTTTGAACACGAAATATTTTTGATTTTAAGCATTATCGAAGAAGAAGCAAAAGAATATACTTTTATTTTAACTGTCAAATTTTTATGCCAGAAGTGAAATCATTTCTTCACTTTCATGTCCTTCAAAAATGCTTATTAATGGAATTTTAGGAGAGCCAACATTGTTTGCGTGTTTCTAAATGAATATGGCATATATTACTTGGGCGTATGAGAGGGCAGAAAATCGTTCCCTTCTACTGGTTTCTTTACCAACCCATACGAAAATCTTGTCAATGGCGTCCAGAATAAACACTGTCAACAAAAATCAATACCATCTTTTGAATTCAAACTGGATTTGTGGCATTTACCAGAAGAGATTTCAGTGATTTTCATCATGCCTGATGAGTCAGACAGTCAATTCTATTGCACAAATATTTACTTCCAAAGTGACATAGGTCGATTTTCACGACTATCTTTCTTCTGTCTCATAAAAAATTATAAACTTTGGGTTTTGTTTGTCAAAGGCATTGTGTCTAGAACAGGGTGCGGCATCCCAACTACGAAATCCTCTTACGTTAAATATACTATTACCGATCATTTCAACCACAACTTTGCCTCTTTTGGATTTTACGTCGTTCACAACTGAAGCCGCTCTGAATTTTTCGTCTTTGCTGCAACTTCGTCCTATGACCTAAATTCGTAATTTATGTTCACCTGGTAGATGGTGTCACTCATGTCGACGATGTAGGCATCATCCTCTGTGAGGTTGTTCTTGCAGTAGGAAACCTCCTCGACGCGTACATTATTATAAAAGGTAACTAAAACACGTTACTTTTATTCCTGAAATGCGCAAGAGCTTTGGGTCTGGCTTATCGGCAGCGGTCGTCTTAAATCCCGAGGAAATCCTGGTTATTTAGATCCCTTTTACCCGCCCTTATAAATGGAAATTCGTTTGAACAACTCAAGGAAACTTTCGCTTTCGCATGATTGTATTTCTCTGTGCTGGATAGCTGCGTCCTTCAGCTGAAATAAAGGAAGTAGCTCACAATTTCCATGTCAAGCTCAGCCATTTTATAGGCCGCTGTTCCGTATTCATCGGCTGTGGAGTGTTTTCCAATCCAAATGTATACATTGTAGGACAATTTCTACATTAACTCATTTAAGTACGTCACGCTTGTTCAAAAATGCATTCAAAACAATATAAGAATCTCCATCGTAGAATTCTCCGTGGTTTTCTTTTTTAATTAGCACTGGCTTTTGATTAAATGGTAAAAGAACTTTGAAATTTTCGATTCTCCACACGTAAAGCTGTGGCTGGGAGCTGATTACCTTCCACGCGGGTTCGTTGGTTGCATTTGAATCCATTCTTTTCTAAATATACTATTTCATATTACACTTATACAGTCATTTACTTTCTCAGCATTGAACGTCGCTTTCGGTCTTTTTTGAACTTTCACAGTCATTAATAATCTAAATTAATCACACAAGACGATCAAATATATTATTCTATCAACAATCCAATTAATCCTTCAAATTTTCGATAATTATTAATTTTCTGATTTTAATAACCCTTATTAAATTTATAACGAGATTTTTATTGGCGAATATTGGCCAAGTACTTTGAGACATCGTGTGCATATTCAAATTAATAGAATTAAAAATTTGGTGTCTGTGATATTTGTGAAATGGCAGAGGCCAAATTTTTCGATTCTCCCCGTCTACTCTATAATACAGTACATATTTTTGAATCCATAAAAACGAAATTATCCGAGAATGTATTTTATTAGTTTCGTATTTAGGTTCAATTTTATGTCATTCAAATCTTAAAGCCACATGCATGAAAAACCTTCAAGAACTAAAACACATTCTTTGCATGTCGTTCCTTCGAAAGTTTTGTATGTGAAAATAACATTAAAAATCTACGAATATTTTCTTCTCTTAAGTTTTCGGTAGTTATTCGAAATGATGATAAAACGAAACATTTATACTTATTCGAATACTAAACTCAACTTGAAAAAAGTATTTTAAATACAAGTTAATTTTTCTGATTTTAATGCGTAAAGGTGGAAAATCTCAGATTAATTTAAAGCTACTTCGACTTTAAAACTAAAGCCCAGCTATCGTTTTTCGAGTATTTTTCTGTTCACTCAGTGATATTCGATGAAATTATTGAAAATATAACATAGCCATTTTATAACTACGAATCCTTGAGTAGGGTTATATGTTGATAAAGTCAACTTTAAAATCATATTTTAACGTAAATAAGACATGAAATGTGAATTTTACAAGTAGTATAAGTTAAAATTCATAAAATGTTAAAAAATCCTGCGCATCTTTTACATAGTATATTTAATTTTTTATTTTACGTCGCTCATTGAACTAAATTTAAGACGAGATCACAATTAAAGCTTGATCTGATATTAATTGTAAATATAATGATATACAATATCACTTTTATATTTTAAGCTGATAAAGAAATTAAATTTATTTATAAATGTAATGAGTTGCCTCAAGAATATGATTTGTGTTAAATATTATTTTTAAACGCAAAGCTTTTGAAAGTTTCCCTTATTTTTTATCCTTTAATAAGAGTAAAAACTCATTTTTGACCATTTAGAATAGCTGAAACTAATAAGTTAATACGCGTGCCCATAGCAATTGCGTATAAATCTCTCATTTTTTCAACTAAAAAGATATATGCGATCATTCAAAGAATAATCCTACCACCGCTTTGAACATTTTTGAATTTATCAAATTTTTTAAAATGTAAATTTTTTGTAAGTAGGAATTTTCATGAATGACTTTATGGTTATAAAGCATGCCATTCATCCATTCATCTAATTAGATTTCACCATATATTTCTGCCATGATTTTTCCGATTTTTAATTTTGTACGAAATCCTAGCTTTATGCACTACAAAATAGTCAATCATGTAAATTATAATTCGGTAAAGAAGTCAGAATAATTTGCATATTCAAGAGCAGTGTCCGCAATTTAAAAATTTATGATGTTTATTCATTATTTAAACTGCAATAGTTAAACAAAAAATGACGTATATAACGTTTTTCAACTCATTAAAATAAATTTTTTTATCTTTACAAGTATTGTGTCGTACCTACAGAAGCGTTTTAAAGTTTGGATGATTAAGTTAAACCTGAATAATTTTCGATATAAAATTCAGGTTTTGACAAAAATAAAAAAACAAGAAAAATTGTCTTTAAATGTGGAAGAAAAGAAACATTATCCCTCTTATTTATAAAGATCTTAGGGTTTTAAATCTTTTACTCTCAACCGGTCGAAGCCATTACTTGTTTCTAACTTATAAACAACAATGAATACAATTTTTAAAGATTTTAAAGAGCGCACAATCTAATATTAAAATGTCATTTATCCCGAAAACATGCGATAAATAAAAGGTAAAGGTTTAGTCTTAAATTAAATATCTTTTAAAACGCACAAATTTCGATATAAATGACTGTAAAAGTATTGTATAAAACAACAATTTGGAAATATACAATAAATGAATTTATAAATAACACCTCGCTTTATAATTAGAATCCATCCGTATACATGTTAATTTACTTATATCACCAGATAAAAATGATTTCATTGATAAAATTTTAAATTATCATTGTGATGCTTCTATAGCAGTTCTTCCCAAATACCATGTATTGTTAATCAATGATTTAAATGGTAATATACAAATTATTCAGTTACCTAATTATTAAAAATATCATTCTTTAATAATAGTAAGGTTAAGAGAGAATGTAAACTCATAAATCTATCATTTCTAAAAAGGTTTTAATTTTATTTCGCATTCCTATATTAGATAACCCAAAACACAGTATCTCAATTTTACTTAAGAACAACCATATTTTCGAACAATAACTGTCTCCATTAGAATTAATATACCTATCAATTTACAACGAATTACATACTTTTTTTTAATATTCGCGCGCGGCTTTTTCATTGTGTATTCTTTATTTTGAGCACGTGTTAAAACAATAAAGTCTAGATAACAAGAGTTATAAAATTATAAAAAATTAATTTTGTAATATAGAAATAAAGATTGGTAATTTCCACCTTTTAAATAAAATGAACAATAATATTTAATTCTAGCTAACATTGTATATTATTCTACTTTTCATCGGTTTAAGAAATAATAACGTCAAAGATGTCATTAATTATGGTAAAGTAGGAAAAAGATGATCATAACTGCATATTATAAAAAATTCTGATTTTGAAAATTAGATATTGAAATATGCACAAAAATGTATATAAATAGACGGATATTCTTACAGACATATTTAAGCGTTCGCGACGAGATACTAAAATTAACTTCACAAGCTTTAAATCCTTTCAGACACACGTTTTACGGGTCTGAGATTTACCATTAGAAATTTATTACACATAAAAACTTAAAAGTATGAATTTTCCAGCTAGCTTTCCCCGCTTTTTATCTGAAATAATCACAAAAATTATTTGAATTAAAAAAATTAAGGTAAAAATCATAGAACGAACGAGATGATCCATTATTTTTAATAAACTCAGTCGAAATATTGTAAAACGATAGCTGACAATTTACTGATCCAACACGAAATTATGTAAGTCCCCATTTTTGCGATATTTCAAAAAGTGTAAATTTTCCTGTGATCAATGTTAAAAATTTTTAAATATTCGGGAATGAAAACCTTCAAAAGTTGAATCAATACAGCGTAGTTCAAAGTATAACTTGTCTCAAAGTGTTTATTCTTATACTAGAAGCGTTTCCATCTCTTCTTGAGAGTAACCTTCAAAAACTCTTACGAGGGAAATTTTCTGCTGCCCAATTTTATCAGCATATTTCAAAACTTGAGTAAAACCAAATTACTTGAGCGTATGACATAGCAGCGAATTTTTCGTTTCTGCTCGTTTCTTTACCAACCCAGACAAAAATTTTATATCCTGCGTCCAAAATAAAGACAGAATGTATTTTAAAATGTACCATCTTTTGAATCTAAACTCGCCTTTTGACACTTTCCCTCGGAAATCTTCGTCATCGTCATGGCACCAGATTCATCAGATAGCCTGTTTTATAAACGGAAAGATACTTCCAAAGAGACAAAGGTCTACTTTCTTGTTTCACTTTTGTCTAAATTATAAAAGTAAATACGTGTGTTTTTTTATTTGAGACTGGCATAACGTCAAGGACTTGGTGAGACATTCCGACAACGAAATCATCATAAATTACAAAGGGTGATTACCCACTATTTCCGATTTAACCTTTCCTCTTTTTGACTTAATTTCATTAAAAACAGATGCTCCACGAAACTTCTCTTCTTTACTACAACTTTTTCCGTTGATCTAATTCGATGTTCTTGTTTACCTGGTAAACTGCATCAAACATATCAATGATGTAAACATCATCTTCTGTCAGATTGTTCTTGCAAAACGCAATTTCATTAACACGAACATTTTTCTCGTATAATTGTTTTTATACTTTTATTCCTGAAACGTGGAAAAGCTTGGGGCGGGTTTTTCATTTGAAGTTTCCTTAAAGCCCGAATTAATGCTCGTTTATCGATAAGATTTACCCGCCCTTTAATATTGAAATTTTTTTGAATAAATCAAGAAATTTTTCGCTCTCAAACGATTGTATCTCTCGATGTTGGACGGCAGCGTCTTTTAACTTTATTTTATGCGTTTAAATATTACATAGTTAATATCAAGTCTGCCATTTTGTATGCGGCAGTTCCATACTCATCGGCGGTTGAGTGCTTGCCAATCCAAATAAAAACATCATAGCATAATTTCTAACAAGGTTTATGTTAACTACCTTGTTTTTGTTATAATAAGCATTTAACACAATGTAGGAATCTCCATCGTAAAAAATACCATGTTTTGCCTTATCAAGTAAAACCGGCTAGCCTGAAACGCCTCAAAAATACCTTGAAGTTTTCTATTCTCCAAACGTATAAATTTGGTTCGTTAGTTACGACCTTCCATGCTGGTTCATCCAACACTGACCCTGCATTGTCCTGTTTTGAGCTCGTGTTAGTTACCTCAATAATCTTTCTGACACTTTCCGCCTGGAACGTAGCAGTTGCTCTTTTCTGAGTTGCCATAAGAATGTCGAATTCGGTGTTATTCAAACATATAGCACCCCGCCCTTTTGTATTTAGGTGGCTTTTTTTCATCTTTAAAATAATAGTAATTGGAATATGGCCACTCTTGGTCTTAATGTTTAATCATATTAGCGAAATTTACAATATTATATTTGATTTTATGCTAAATTTTATATTATTCAAATTTAAATTTTACCGAACCCGTAAGCCACTATTTTTAACAGATTTGATATATTGACAGGGATAAATGTTTAGCACAATTAATGTGCCACCATTTTCATAAAATGAAATACACTAAAAACAAGATCAAATTAAAATTTTAAAATTTTATTTCCTCGGCGTTAATTTTTTATCCAAAGCTGACTGTCAATGTATAGTTTATTTATGTATGATTACACTCGAAAAATATTATCTTGGGTTGTTTTTTAACTAGAGAATCGTACATTTCGGCTTGGAACTTGAAGGCAGCAGTTAGCCAACAAAAGCAGAATTTTGCTTAAAAATACCCCTCTCCTGTAATTAAATCCTTCTAGATTTGTTAATCTGTTAGATCAGTATTTGTATTTTTCTTGTGAATAAATCTATTAAATTTATGAGCACAATTTAATGGCTTCTAAACATAAACACCGTCGGATGAACGTGGATTGTGTTGGTTTTAAGAGGCACCAGAAGTTTTACTTAAAAATTTGTCATGGAAAATAAAGTCTAGGATGTGTCAGAATCGACGCGCCAACCCTCATAACCCTCCATCCCTAGAATTAAAGTTTATGTTAAAGCTTCCTCTTAGAAAAATAACTGTAATGAAATTTTAAAAATGGAAGTAATTAGGCATTTAACGTAGATTTTATTTGTTATCCGATAACTCACGACAAAAATAACGAGATTTTATTGTTATCAATGGCTGAAGATTTGCACAAGTAATCATAAGGAAGGTATCAGATAAAAACGAAAACCTTAACAGCTGCATAAATAATTTAGTTAACCAAAATTATGTCTAAAATTTTATCGAAAAAATTGAAACCTACTCATAACTAAGAGTCACCATGACTCATTGAAATACCTGAAAGGGTTCTTTGGTTTCCTATAGTTAAGAATCACCATTTTGTTTTGGGTGTCAGGGTCAGAAATTACATTTAAGATTTATTTTAAGGTAGATGAAATCACTTTGATCAAATAATTTTTTTGTTTTCTAACATGATTTTGGTTTATGGCAACACCCCAGATGATGATTTCTATCTATCTTTTTCATTTTTTGCTAAGTTATCAGTTCAGAACCTATTTAATGCCAATAAATTGTTCTCTTTTATATTTAATTTTTCCGATTTCCTCTATTGGATTCCAAATGTGTTTCACGCCAAAAAGATCGGTTTGCTACATTGATTATTTCACATCATGCTTACATCCAGTACGTATACGAAATAAAAATTATTTATTTTCTTCTAACCTAACCAAAAATTAACTATTCTTGCAGTGGGAGTGAATTCTTTCTTGTTTTATTGTTCTGTGAGTACAAATGTGATTTTACAATGGTGAGATAGAACAGTGCTTTTTATTTAATATTCGCAGGTTTTCGTTAAACTCGTTTTTATGGGATAAATTATTTTTACCAATAAACAACGTTTTACTTACCCACAGGAATCAAAGAAGTCGGGTAGTTTATTATCAGTTAACTTATACAATTAACCATGTTAAATTTTTGGCTGCGTGACCGAATTAAACCTTAAGTTTATGTTGTGTAGAAACTGTAAATGAACGTAGTTTGGTAAAATTTAATTTCATTGACTGAAAAAGACATATCTAGTGAATTAGCTCATAAGATTTTAAGTTAAACATTCAATTATTCAAAATTGTTAAAGTTAATTTCAGCATGAATACAATAAGATAAAAAAATAAAACGCATTACAGAAAAGTTCATGTCGTATTTGATTGTGTATCAAAATCTAAACTTATAAATAAGTAAACACGTTCAATACAATAAACAAAGATTACAAAATTAATTCAAAATATAAAAGATTAATAACTAATTTAAAATAGTAGTTTTTTCTCTCATTTTTATATCTTTTAATTGATAAAATGTCAAAAATGTCTAACTTCGCACGTTCGTACAAGTTCAAATAGACGACTCATCTTATTAACCTTAATCATGATTCAACTAGTCTGATTTTATTTATATTTAAGTTAGCGTTAATTCTATTTTGTAATTTTAAAATCTTGTTAAATCCTTACGTTTTCGCATAATTTATAAACACAGTGAACGAAGCCTTGGCACAATCTATTAGGGTTTTATTTGATTGAACCAGAAAATAATTTGAGGTAATCTTAGAATATTAACAACGGCTTAATATTTGTGAAACGGAAATAAATTTTCAAATTTCTGGATTTATATAATTTTTCAATAAACATTTTCACATTTTATTGAACGTTAAATCCGCGTGAAGAGGCGATACTGACATTTCTCGAGACCACCGCGGCGTAAAAATTAACTTATACTAAATTGCTCTTAATTTTTCGACACAGGCTTAAACTAAATGAACATTAAGATAAAATTTATATTGTTTAAATAACATGAAATGATCGGATATCATAATTAAGATAAAAGTCAGAGCCGAGTGACAAAGTGGACTAATTAATGCTTTTACGTTTCTTAACTTTCGTGAAAGGTCTAGCCTCTTATTAGATAAATATGCATTACCTAATATTTATCCGCGAAATAAATTTTATCTATATTTCATATTATATAAATGATTTTTACTTTGAATGGTATAAACATAACTATTGTGTTAAATACAAAAAAAATTATGCTTCAAGCTTTCTTTGTCTATGTTTGAATAATTTACATGCCCAAAGGTTTCCCACACTTTAAAAATTCTTATTTAATGTTGATTCATTATTTAACCATTAAAGAGTAAATGATAAAAAGAGGAAGAATGTGTGTTTTATCTCATGCAAATTATATATGTTGTATCTTTACAGTACTTGTGAGTGGTACGGTCATATGAAGCTGAGAGCTTATTAAGTGACATTAATTTTAATTTATAAATACTAATCACAATCGTTTGATTCTGATATATAATTTTTATTGGAATTCGCCTTGAAGTAAATCAAATGATATATATCTAACATGGGTTAAAGCTTATAGATGTTAGAAATACTGTAAAACTTAATAAGTAGCACAACAGCAACAAAGATTTATGCGGTTCATTAAATCGGTGAGCATGCTCATATACAAAAATGGGTATGGTTCAAATACTAGATTTTTGTTGAACTGGGATTGTAAAATTTATCTTTTTCGCACATATCTTGTGTAAGATATTTTAACATATTTTAGTAATAATTAAAAATTACAATCAAATTATGTTTGAAGCTGTTTCTTTTACGAGGATTAAAAAGAGGATGGGATGTTAAAGTGAAAATATGGCTGTACCTTTCGATCTAAATAAGAATTTATCTCTTTTAATTAAATTATTAAAAATAAAATATATTGTAGGAAAAACGTTCAAAAGTAAAAATATTTTAACAGTTCTCATAAATTGGTAAAGTTTTGAAGAATGTACGTTAAATTGAAAAATCCTATAAATATTACATTTAGTTGAACATACAACATTCAAAAACGCCCTTATTTAATCATACAACAATATGCGGTTATCGAGTTGAAAATTTGATCAACGTACAATATTTAATAAAATGAGAAGATCGAAGCTTTTTTTAAATTGTTTGAGACAATTCTTCAATTAGAAATATGCATTCTTAAACGCTTATTTAACTTACGTCAATTCAAGTATTTAATAAATTTAAATCACCTCTTTTTTTGATGAATTTTAAAAATGAAGTTGAAATAGCCATAAAATCAATATATTTCGAGTCTGCGCTTTTATGCCATATAATTATTATAATCATAAAAATTTGACCAACTAAATATTATATCAAACATATATTAAAAGATATAAACCTGCATAAAAATGATAATAAATCTAAAAATTGTTCATAAATGTTTTCATGGATTGTATTAATTTATTGTCAAATTATTGAATTGTTTCACTCAGTTCAGCGACGAATGATATAAATTTTAATTTTTTTGTTATATTGACTTTACAAAAAGTACGATAATAAACAACACTGTGGATAAATACTCTTGCGAAATTTAAAGAAATACAGCACATTTCTAAGCCTAACATGTCATGAAAATCGTTTCATTTTAACTTATACGAGAAGGGTTTCCATTTCATCTTGAGAGTGGCCTTCAAACACTCTTAACAGGGAAATTTTTGGCTGGCCGATTTTCTCCGCGTATTTCAAAATCTTAGCAAAGCTCGCTTACCTGCGCGTATGATATGGCGGCAAATTTTTCGTTTCTACTCGTTTCTTTACCAACCCAGACAAAAATTTTATATCCCGCATCCAAAATAAAGACAGAATGTATTTAAAAATATGTACCATCTTTTGAGTCCAAGCTTGCCTTTTGACACTTTCCCTCGGAAATCTTCGTCATTTTTAGACCCCCAGATTCATCAGATAGCCTGATGTATAATCGCAACGATACTTCCAAAGTGATAAGGGCCTACCTTCGTGAGTCAATTTTTTCTTTCGTTATGATAGTAAAAACGTGAGCTTTTTTATTTGAGACTGGCATAGCATCGATGACTGAGTGAGACATCCCGACAAAGAAATCATCATTTATTATAAAGAGAGATTACCAACTATTTCTGAAGTAACCTTTCCTCTTTTTGATTTAATTTCATTAAAAACAGACGCTCCACGAAGCTTCTCTTCTTTACTACAACTTTTTCCGTTTATCTAGTTTGACGTTCACGTTTACCTGATAGATTTCCTCAAACAAATCGATGATGTAAACATCATCCTCTGTCAAATTGTTCTTACAGAAGGAAATTTCGTTGACACGAACGTTTTTCTGAAACACAGTTTTTCTCATACTTTTATTCCAGAAATGTGCAAAAGCCTCGGCGCAGGTTTTTCATTAGAAGTATTCTTAAAGCCTGAATTAATGCTCGATTCGTCGATAAGATTTACCCGCCCTTTAATATCGAAATTTTTTTGAATAAATCTAGAAATTTTTCGCTTTCAAATGACTGTATCTCTCGATGCTGAATAGCAACGTCATTTAACTTAATGCTAAGAGTGTTAGTTTTACGAATTGAATGTCAAGTTCTGCCATTTTGTAGGCGGCAGTTCCGTACTCATCGGCGGTCGAGTGTTTGCCAATCCAAACAAAAACATCATAGCATAATTTCTGAGTAAGGTGAATCAAAATACTTTATTTTTGTTATAATAGGCATTTAACACAATGTAAGAATCTCCATCGTAGAAGTGACCGTGTTTTGTTTTGTCGAGTAAAACCGGCTAATCCGTAGAGATTCTTAAGTACCTTGAAGTTCTCTATCCTCCAAACGTAAATATCTGGCGCGTTCTTTATTATCTTCCAAGCGGGTTCATCAAATTCTGATTCTCTCTTGTCCTATTATAAACGTATTTCTTCCACCTCGATAATTTTTTTCATACTTTCAGCATGAAACTTAGCATACGCTCTTTTTTTAGTTGCCATTAAAGTTTCAAATTACAGTTTTACTCGAGCTTAGGGTGTTTTCACAGATATTTGGCATTTTATGACTAATTTACAGCTTAAAAGTAATCCTTTCAAACAGTCTCTTTTAACTTGTTTTTCTATTCACAAAACATAAAAATAAATAGGCATTATATGTTCCTCTCATGGTTTTATCGTATTTAAGTTCATATTTAAGAGATCGAAAAGCCGTTATTGTTTCTTTTAGAAGGTCAAAAATTCGGGTTTTATGAGATTAACGTTATGCACGCATCACAAAACAGCTTTATATTATAATTATATGCAATCGAATTTATCGTTTAAATCAAGTTAAAATCTTCAACTATTAATGTTAAATATTAATTTATACCAGAGGGTTGTGAGATAAAATATAGCTAATTTTTCATTCAGCACGAATTAAAAATTATTGTCCACTCTTAATTCGAGAGTCGCTAAACATCGTGTCGGAACTTGACAGTTACAGTCATTTTGAAATAAAACTTTTTCTTGAAATGATTAAACGTCTTGATTATTATTTATTTTAAATTTCTTATAAAAATGTAAGTTTCTTATGTGTTAATGCTTCGTTTTCCATGCAGTTTACTGGCATCCTAATAACACAAGTATCAGGAAAAACTGTATTACATAGATTTGTACAAACTATTAAGATTTAAATGCTATCATTCATATCGAGAGGAGTTAAAAAATAGAATATTGGGGCATTTTTAGTAGGTTATCAACTTTTATGACATGCGTAACAATAAAAATTTTCATATATTCATTATCCAATATTCAGAGAATTATTATAGTTTTTTATTCAAAGAGATTCTTGCTTTATTTTGTTTACAAGGTATGAATTAACGACAAAGATTTTTTAAATTTATTTCAACGGTGTATTTGGCGACAAAAAATTTAGATCAAGCGCAATTTATCAAGGTTATATATCGTCAAAGATTCCCCTATGGTTATTTATATCCCAATTTTTCATACAGTATTTAAAATTAAGATATGACTACGAGTTTATCTTAATCGCGAAATTTGGAATTTTTTAACATTTTAATAAAATTTACGAACTTAAACAATGCAGCAAAACTAAAATATTCTATGTGATAATTTTATCTGATCTACAGTTTTTAAAAAGAAAAATATTTAACTTCGTTCATGAGGTATTCAGTAAAAGCATGCAGGTATAATATAAGCAGAAAAACTATACGTATAATTTTAAAATTTGGCCATCGACCTAATCCTACTCGAATATTTTCCAGGAAAATGCTTAAACAAGAGGATAACCCAGAATTTTGGAATTTAATTTCAAAGTAAGCGAGGATAATGTTGAACGTTTATTCTTTAACCAAAAAATTGAAAATAAATGGTTTAAAATTTAAAACTAAAAATTTTATGCACTACTTAGCAGTAAAAATTTATCACCAGATAGTTGTGTGATTCTGCGCAATTTTACAAAAATATTTCGCTATTTTTTGTCGATTATAAAAATTAAAAAGAATCCTTATTATTACAGAGATTAATTAGAAAAACTACACCGCAACACCGATAAATAGTTTTTGGTTACAGAGTATGTTGATTTTATCAATATGAATTTACAAACACAACATTCTGCTGAAAACCTGAAGTTCTGGAACCGATAAAGAAGAACCAGATGAAATTTTTAAGCGCGCGCATGGATGTAACAGACTATCTATAAAATAACTATCTTTAAAACATATATGTGACTCAAAGCTGTGGTTAGATAATTTGGAAGATGCTAGTTCTAAATCTATGAAGTTGCGATTCTCTCACGATCGGTTCCGGAATTATTTTTCACTTGAATTTATGTTACTCGGAAGGCATAAGTTAGAAAGTCAACTCTTTGAGTGGCGCATTTTCATTTTTTAAATTAACGTAAAAAATAGATGAGAGTTTCCCGCTTTACGATCCCTTTAAAACGATACCACTTAATCCCAAAAACGCAGGAAAAAGATATCTTCTATATGGAGGATTTACGACTTGACTTGCGCCAAAGTTTGGCAGATACATTTATTAGATCAAAAGAAAGTATTTTATCAAAATCTATTAAATATTTTGATTGATAAAAAGCGGGCTATACACCTTGAGATATTAAAAATTAATCTTATCTGAATAGTTATAAACTGAATCAGTTTAAGAAGAAAAACGGTTTATCATGG
>JALDNG010001545.1:0-49249 GCA_024349245.1 Neodontobutis hainanensis
TTAGTATGCCAACATTCATTATCTGTCAAATGAATACAATGCAAATGGTTTATCCCACTTCAGGCTTATTCAATGATCTACATAGTGGGTTCATGGACAAATTGTTTCAAGCGTTTCCTTTCAAATAATTCTGATAAAAACTATTTAGCTGGAGTCAGCAAGCCCCTCCGAGAAGACAAAATCAAGTCCTGAATCAAAATTCCACTGTCCAAGAACACACTGTTTTAGTACATTGACCAAGTGGTAAAATGAACACATAGTGCTTTCGCGGATGGTGGAATTGGGCAACGGGCGTGGAATCAATGGTGAAATGGACACATAGTGCTTTCATGGATGGTGGAATTGGGCAACGGGCGTGGAATCAATGGTGAAATGGACACATAGTGCTTTCGCGGACGGTGGAATTGGGCATTGGGTCTCAGTTCTACCTACTCAGGAGGACCAGCTGAGTGCAGTAATGTAGTTTGTATCATGATAGAACCCCCCCAAAAATATCTCCAGTCTTCATCCAGCTCGGTGTTTTCCATGATCCCACTTCAAGCTTATTCAATGGTTTTGATAGTGTGTCCGTGGACAGGGCGTATTTGACATTTTTCTTGAAATTATTTTTATTAAAACTATTTTGCTGGTGTCAGCAAGCCCCGCTGACTAGGCCAAATCAAGTCCCGTTGTCAAATTCCACTATCCACGAACATAGTATTTTGTTACATTGAATAAATCTAAATTGGGATCACTGGATCTCGGTCCTCGAAAGGATTAGGGCCGCCAAACCTGGGCTCCTGTATTCATCCTCATGCCTTCTAACAGGGTGCAAAGTTTTAAAGAGATCAGAAAAACTTTTTTTTTAGGCCCGAGTACCCCTGTCGGTTTTTTCCCACTTTAGATTTATTCAATGTAATAAAATAGTGGGTTCGTGGACAGTGGAATTTTGAGTCAGAACTTGAGTTTTCCTTCTCAGGGGGCCTTTGCTGACTCCAGCTAAATAGTTTATCAGAATATTTTTTTTAACAAAATGTCAAACACTCCCTGTCATTTCACCATTTATTCAATGTACTAAAATAGTGTGTTCGTGGACAGTGGAATTTTGAGTCAGAACTTGAGTTTTCCTTCTCAGGGGGCCTTTGCTGACTCCAGCTAAATAGTTTATCAGAATATTTTTTTAACAAAATGTCAAACACTCCCTGTCATTTCACCATTTAATCAATGTACTAAAATAGTGTGTTTGTGGACAGTGGAATTTTGAGTCAGGACCTGATTTTTCCTTCTCAGGGGGCCTTTGCTGACTCCAGCTAAATAGTTTTTTATCAGAATATTTTTTAACAAAATGTAAAACACTCCCTGTCATTTTACCATTTATTCAATATACTAAAATAGTGTCTTCGTGGACAGTGGAATTTTGAGTCAGGATTTGATTTTTCCTCTCAGGGGCTTGCTGACTCCAACTAAAGAGTTTTTTATCAGAATATTTTTTAATAAAAAGTGAAACACTGCCTGTCATTTCACCATTTATTCAATATACTAAAATAGTGTGTTCGTGGACAGTGGAATTTTGAGTCAGGACTTGATTTTTCCTTCTCAGGGCGCCTTTGTAGACTCCAACTAAATAGTTTTTTTATCAGAATTTTTTTTAATAAAAAGTTAAACACTCCCTGTCATTTTACCATTTATTCAATATACTAAAATAGTGTGTTCGTGGACAGTGAAATTTTGAGTCAAGACTTGATTTTTCCTTCTCAGGGGGCCTTTGTAGACTCCAGCTAAATAGTTTTTTATCAGAATATTTTTAACAAAATGTCAAACACTCCCTGTCATTTCACTATTTATTCAATATACTAAAATAGTGTGTTCGTGGACAGTGGAATTTTGAGTCAGGACTTGATTTTTCCTTCTCAGGGGAACTTTGCTGACTCCAGCTAAATAGTTTTTTTTTATCAGAATATTTTTTAATAAAAAGTCAAACACTCCCTGTCATTTCACCATTTATTCAATATACTAAAATAGTGTGTTCGTGGACAGTGGAATTTTGAGTCAGGACTTTATTTTTCCCTCTCAGGGGGGGCTTGCTGACTCCAACTAAAGAGTTTTTTATCAGAATATTTTTAAGAAAATGTCAAACATTCCCTGTCATTTCACCATTTATTCAATGTACTAAAATAGTGTGTTCATGGACAGTGGAATTTTGAGTCAGGACTTGATTTTTACTTCTCAGGAGGCCTTTGCTGACTCCAGCTAAATAGTTTTTTTATCAGAATTTTTTTAAATTAAAAGTCAAACACTCCCTGTCATTTCACCATTTATTCAATGTACTAAAATCGTGTTCGTGGACAGTGGAATTTTGAGTCAGGACTTGATTTTTCCCTCTCAGGGGGGGCTTGCTGACTCCAACTAAAGAGTTTTTTATCAGAATATTTTTTAACAAAAAGTCAATTACTCCCTGTCATTTCACTATTTATTCAATATACTAAAATAGTGTGTTCGTGGACAGTGGAATTTTGAGTCAGGACTTGATTTTTCCCTCTCAGGGGGGGCTTGCTGACTCCAACTAAATAGTTTTTTTATCAGAATATTTTTTAATAAAAAGTTAAACACTCCCTGTCATTTTACCATTTATTCAATATACTAAAATAGTGTGTTCGTGGACAGTGGAATTTTGAGTCAGGACTTGATTTTTCCCTCTCAGGGGGGGCTTGCTGACTCCAGCTAAATAGTTTTTTATCAGAATATTTTTTAACAAAATGTCAAACACTCCCTGTCATTTCACCATTTATTCAATGTACTAAAATAGTGTGTTCGTGGACAGTTGAATTTTGGACCGAGACTTAGTGCTAAAGAATTAGAGTGACCTACCGAGTGCAGTCATATAATTTTCAGAAACATTGGCAGCTGTTTCTAGCTTGACACAACTGCTGGACTAGAATCCAACCAAATTGTCTTCAAAAAACTGATAATCTGGACCAGAATCCAACCTTTATTTCAAAGTGGGAAATCTATATCTCAGCACTTTAAAACTTTAGGGCCACCAAATCTGGGCTCCAGTTATCATCTTAGGGCCCTCTAACAGGATGCATAGTTTGGTGGCCCTAACCCTTTAGAAGGCCGAGATATGGAGATCCCACTTAACATTTATTTAATGTTTCAAAATAGTGTGTTCGTGGACAGTGGAATTTGTCAACGGGCCTTAGTGCTCAAGACTCAAGGTTACCTACTGAGTGCAGTCATATCATTTTTAGAAACATTGAGAATTTAATTAGTATGTTTGCATTAATTATGTGTCTATTCAATACAATGTAAATGGCAATCCCACTTCAGGCTTATTGAATGGTTTTGATAGTGTGTCCGCGGACAAGGTGTTTTGTACATTTATGTTTAAATTATAGTGATAAAAACTATTTTGCTGGTGTCAGCAAGCCCCCCTGATTAGAGCAAATCAACTCCTGACTGAAAATTCCACTGTCCACGAACACACAATTTTTTTTTACATTGAATAAATCTAAAGGGGGATCGCTGGATCACGGCCATTTTGAAGGCTTAGGGCCACCAAACCTTGGCTCCTGTCTTAATCTCAGAGCCCTCTAATGGGGTGCTAAGTTTCAAAAAGATCAGAGAAACTTTTTTTTAGGCCCAAAAAAAAAAAAACTTAAGGGGGACCCCTGTCGTTTTTTTTTTTGGGCCTAAAAAAAAGTTTCTCTGATCTTTTTGAAACTCGGCACCCCGTTAGGGGGCCCAAGGATTAAGACAGGAGCCCTGGTTTGGTGTCCCTAACCCTTAAGGTGGCCGAACTCTCGCGATCCTACATTAGATTTATTCAATGTAACAGAATAGTGTGTTCGTGGACAGTGGAATTTTGATTTTTCCTTCTCAGGGGGCCTTGCTGACTCCAGCTAAATAGTTTTTATCACAAAAATTTCAACAAAAATGTCAAAAACTCACTGTCCACGGACACACTATCGAAACCTATGAATAAGCCTGAAGAGGGATCATGGAAAACACCAGACCAGATGAAAACTGGAGATATTTTGGGGGGGTCATATCATGATACAAACTACATTACTTCACTCAGCTGGTCCTCCTGAGTAGGTAGAACCGAGACCCATTGCCCAATTCCACAGTCCGCGAAAGCACTATGTCTCCATTTCACCATTTTTTCAATAAACTAAAATAGTGTGTTCGTGGACAGTTGAATTTTGAGTAAGGACTTGATTTTTCCTTCTCAGGAGGCCTTTGCTGACTCCAGCTAAATATTTTTTTTTGAGAATATTTTTTTAACAAAAAGTCAATCACTCCCTGTCATTTCACCATTTATTCAATATACTAAAATAGTGTGTTCGTGGACAGTGGAATTTTGAGTCAGGACTTGATTTTTCCCTCTCAGGGGGGGCTTGCTGACTCCAGCTAAATAGTTTTTTATCAGAATATTTTTTTTAACAAAATGTCAAACACTCCCTGTCATTTCACCATTTATTCAATATACTAAAATAGTGTCTTCGTGGACAGTGGAATTTTGAGTCAGGACTTGATTTTTCCTTCTCAGGGGGCCTTTGTAGACTCCAGCTAAATAGTTTTTTATCAGAATATTTTTAACAAAATGTCAAACACTCCTGTCATTTCACCATTTATTCAATATACTAAAATAGTGTGTTCGTTGACAGTGGAATTTTGAGTCAAGACTTGATTTTTCCTTCTCAGGGGACCTTTGCTGACTCCAGCTAAATAGTTTTTTATCAGAATATTTTTTAACAAAATGTCAAACACTCCCTGTCATTTCACCATTTATTCAATGTACTAAAATAGTGTGTTTGTGGACAGTGGAATTTTGAGTCAAGACTTGATTTTTCCTTTTCAGGGGGCCTTTGCTGACTCCAACTAAATAGTTTTTTTATCAGAATATTTCTTAATAAAAAGTGAAACACTCCCTGTCATTTTACCATTTACTCAATTTACTAAAATAGAATGTTCGTGGACGGTGGAATTTTGGACCGAGACTTAGTGCTAAAGAATTAGAGTGACCTACCGAGTGCAGTCATATAATTTTTAGAAACATTGGCAGCTGTTTCTAGCTTGACACAACTGCTGGACTAGAATCCAACCAAATTGTCTTCAAAAAACTGATAATCTGGACCAGAATCCAACCTTTATTTCAAAGTGGGAAATCTATATCTCAGCACTTTAAAACTTTAGGGCCACCAAATCTGGGCTCCAGTTATCATCTTAGGGCCCTCTAACAGGATGCATAGTTTGGTGGCCCTAACCTTTTAGAGGGCCGAGATATGGAGATCCCACTTAACATTTATTTAATGTATCAAAATAGTGTGTTCGTGGACAGTGGAATTTTGAGTCAAGATGTGATTTTTCCTTCTCAGGGGGCCTTTGCTGACTCCAACTAAATAGTTTTTTTATCAGAATATTTTTTAATAAAAAGTGAAACACTCCCTGTCATTTCACCATTTATTCAATATACTAAAATAGTGTGTTCGTGGACAGTGGAATTTTGAGTCAGGACTTGATTTTTCCTTCTCAGGGGGGGCTTGCTGACTCCAACTAAAGAGTTTTTTATCAGAATATTTTGTAACAAAATATCAAACACTCCCTGTCATTTCACCATTTATTCAATATACTAAAATAGTGTGTTCGTGGACAGTGGAATTTTGAGTCAGGACTTGATTTTTCCTTCTCAGGGGGCCTTTGCTGACTCCAGCTAAAAAGTTTTTTATCAGAATATTTTTTAACAAAATGTCAAACACTCCCTGTCATTTTACCATTTATTCAGTATACTAAAATAGTGTGTTCGTGGACAGTGGAATTTTGAGTCAGGACTTGATTTTTCCTTCTCAGGGGTTCTTTGTAGACTCCAACTAAATAGTTTTTATCAGAATATTTTTAATAAAAGTTAAACACTCCCTGTCATTTTACCATTTATTCAATATACTAAAATAGTGTGTTCGTGGACAGTGGAATTTTGAGTCAGGACTTGATTTTTCCTTCTCAGGGGGCCTTTGTAGACTCCAGCTAAATAGTTTTTTATCAGAATATTTTTAACAAAATGTCAAACACTCCCTGTCATTTCACCATTTATTCAATATACTAAAATAGTGTGTTCGTGGACAGTGGAATTTTGAGTCAGGACTTGATTTTTCCTTCTCAGGGGGCCTTTGCTGACTCCAACTAAATAGTTTTTATCAGAATATTTTTAATAAAAGTGAAACACTCCCTGCCATTTTACCATTTATTCAATATACTAAAATAGTGTGTTCGTGGACAGTGGAATTTTGAGTCAGGACTTGATTTTTCCTCTCAGGGGCTTGCTGACTCCAACTAAAGAGTTTTTATCAGAATATTTTTTAACAAAATGTCAAACACTCCTGTCATTTCACCATTTATTCAATATACTAAAATAGTGTGTTCGTGGACAGTGGAATTTTGAGTCAGGACTTGATTTTTACTTCTCAGGGGGCCTTTGCTGACTCCAACTAAATAGTTTTTTTATCAGAATATTTTTTAACAAAATTTCAAACACTCCCTGTCATTTCACCATTTATTCAATGTACTAAAATAGTGTGTTCGTGGACGGTGGAATTTTGGACCGAGACTTAGTGCTAAAGAATTAGAATGACCTACCGAGTGCAGTCATATAATTTTTAGAAACATTGGCAGCTGTTTCTAGCTTGACACAACTGCTGGACTAGAATCCAACCAAATTGTCTTCAAAAAACTGATAATCTGGACCAGAATCCAACCTTTATTTCAAAGTGGAAACTCTATATCTCAGCACTTTAAAACTTTAGGGCCACCAAATCTGGGCTCCAGTTATCATCTTAGGGCCCTCTAACAGGATGCATAGTTTGGTGGCCCTAACCCTTTAGAGGGCCGAGATATGGAGATCCCACTTAACATTTATTTAATGTATCAAAATAGTGTGTTCGTGGACAGTGGAATTTTGAGTCAAAACTTGATTTTTCCTTCTCAGGGGGCCTTTAGTGACTCCAACTAAATAGTTTTTTTATCAGAATATTTTTAATAAAAGTGAAACACTCCCTGTCATTTTACCATTTATTCAATATACTAAAATAGTGTGTTCGTGGACAGTGGAATTTTGAGTCAGGACTTGATTTTTCCTTCTCAGGGGGCCTTTGTAGACTCCAGCTAAATAGTTTTTTATCAGAATATTTTTTAACAAAATGTCAAACACTCCCTGTCATTTCACCATTTATTCAATATACTAAAATAGTGTGTTCGTGGACAGTGGAATTTTGAGTCAGGACTTGATTTTTCCTTCTCAGGGGGCTTGCTGACTCCAACTAAAGAGTTTTTTATCAGAATATTTTGTAACAAAATGTCAAACACTCCCTGTCATTTCACCATTTATTCAATGTACTAAAATAGTGTGTTCGTGGACAGTGGAATTTTGAGTCAAGACTTGATTTTTCCTTCTCAGGGGGCCTTTGCTGACTCCAACCAAATAGTTTTTTTATCAGAATATTTCTTAATAAAAGTGAAACACTCCCTGTCATTTTACCATTTATTCAATTTACTAAAATAGTATGTTCGTGGACGGTGGAATTTTGGACCGAGACTTAGTGCTAAAGAATTAGAGTGACCTACCGAGTGCAGTCATATAATTTTTAGAAACATTGGCAGCTGTTTCTAGCTTGACACAACTGCTGGACTAGAATCCAACCAAATTGTCTTCAAAAAACTGATAATCTGGACCAGAATCCAACCTTTATTTCAAAGTGGAAATCTATATCTCAGCACTTTAAAACTTTAGGGCCACCAAATCTGGGCTCCAGTTATCATCTTAGGGCCCTCTAACAGGATGCATAGTTTGGTGGCCCTAACCCTTTAGAGGGCCGAGATATGGAGATCCCACTTAACATTTATTTAATGTATCAAAATAGTGTGTTCGTGGACAGTGGAATTTTGAGTCAGGACTTGATTTTTCCCTCTCAGGGGGGGCTTGCTGACTCCAACTAAAGAATTTTTTATCAGAATATTTTATAACAAAATATCAAAGACTCCTGTCATTTCACCATTTATTCAATGTACTAAAATAGTGTGTTCGTGGACAGTGGAATTTTGAGTCAGGACTTAATTTTTCCTTCTCAGGGGGCCTTTGCTGACTCCAGCAAAATAGTTTTTTATCAGAATATTTTTTAACAAAATGTCAAACACTCCCTGTCATTTCACCATTTATTCAATGTACTAAAATAGTGTGTTCGTGGACAGTGGAATTTTGAGTCAAGACTTGATTTTTCCTTCTCAGGGGCCTTTGCTGACTCCAACCAAATAGTTTTTATCAGAATATTTCTTAATAAAAGTGAAACACTCCCTGTCATTTTACCATTTATTCAATTTACTAAAATAGTATGTTCGTGGACGGTGGAATTTTGGACCGAGACTTAGTGCTAAAGAATTAGAGTGACCTACCGAGTGCAGTCATATAATTTTTAGAAACATTGGCAGCTGTTTCTAGCTTGACACAACTGCTGGACTAGAATCCAACCAAATTGTCTTCAAAAAACTGATAATCTGGACCAGAATCCAACCTTTATTTCAAAGTGATAAATCTATATCTCAGCACTTTAAAACTTTAGGGCCACCAAATCTGGGCTCCAGTTATCATCTTAGGGCCCTCTAACAGGATGCATAGTTTGGTGGCCCTAACCCTTTAGAGGGCCGAGATATGGAGATCCCACTTAACATTTATTTAATGTATCAAAATAGTGTGTTCGTGGACAGTGGAATTTTGAGTCAGGACTTGATTTTTCCCTCTCAGGGGGGGCTTGCTGACTCCAACTAAAGAATTTTTTATCAGAATATTTTATAACAAAATATCAAAGACTCCCTGTCATTTCACCATTTATTCAATGTACTAAAATAGTGTGTTCGTGGACAGTGGAATTTTGAGTCAGGACTTAATTTTTCCTTCTCAGGGGGCCTTTGCTGACTCCAGCAAAATAGTTTTTTATCAGAATATTTTTTAACAAAATGTCAAACACTCCCTGTCATTTCACCATTTATTCAATGTACTAAAATAGTGTCTTCGTGGACAGTGGAATTTTGAGTCAGGACTTGATTTTTCCCTCTCAGGGGGGGCTTGCTGACTCCAACTAAAGAGTTTTTTATCAGAATATTTTTAACAAAATGTCAAACACTCCCTGTCATTTCACCATTTATTCAATATACTAAAATAGTGTGTTCGTGGACAGTGGAATTTTGAGTCAAGACTTGATTTTTCCTTCTCAGGGGACCTTTGCTGGCTCCAGCTAAATAGTTTTTTATCAGAATATTTTTTAACAAAATGTCAAACACTCCCTGTCATTTCACCATTTATTCAATATACTAAAATAGTGTGTTCGTGGACAGTGGAATTTTGAGTCAGGACTTGATTTTTCCCTCTCAGGGGGGGCTTGCTGACTCCAACTAAAGAGTTTTTTATCAGAATATTTTTAACAAAATGTCAAACACTCCCTGTCATTTCACCATTTATTCAATGTACTAAAATAGTGTGTTCGTGGACAGTGGAATTTTGAGTCAGGACTTGATTTTTACTTCTCAGGGGGCCTTTGCTGACTCCAGCTAAATAGTTTTTTTATCAGAATTTTTTTAAATAAAAAGTCAAACTCTCCCTGTCATTTCACCATTTATTCAATATACTAAAATAGTGTGTTCGTGGACATTGGAATTTTGAGTCAGGACTTGGTTTTTCCCTCTCAGGGGGGCCTTTGCTGACTCCAACTAAATAGTTTTTTTATCAGAATATTTTTTAACAAAATGTCAAACACTCCCTGTCATTTCACCATTTATTCAATGTACTAAAATAGTGTGTTCGTGGACAGTGGAATTTTGAGTCAGAACTTGAGTTTTCCTTCTCAGGGGGCCTTTGCTGACTCCAGCTAAATAGTTTTTTATCAGAATATTTTTTAACAAAATGTCAAACACTCCCTGTCATTTCACCATTTATTCAATGTACTAAAATAGTGTGTTCGTGGACAGTGGAATTTTGAGTCAAGACTTGATTTTTCCTTCTCAGGGGACCTTTGCTGACTCCAGCTAAATAGTTTTTTATCAGAATATTTTTTAACAAAATGTCAAACACTCCCTGTCATTTTACCATTTATTCAATATCCTAAAATAGTGTCTTCGTGGACAGTGGAATTGTGAGTCAGGACTTGATTTTTCCCTCTCAGGGGCTTGCTGACTCCAACTAAAGAGTTTTTATCAGAATATTTTTAACAAAATGTCAAACACTCCCTGTCATTTCACCATTTATTCAATGTACTAAAATAGTGTGTTCGTGGACAGTGGAATTTTGAGTCAGGATTTGATTTTTCCTCTCAGGGGCTTGCTGACTCCAACTAAAGAGTTTTTATCAGAATATTTTTAATAAAAGTGAAACACTGTCTGTCATTTCACCATTTATTCAATATACTAAAATAGTGTGTTCGTGGACAGTGGAATTTTGAGTCAGGACTTGATTTTTCCTTCTCAGGGGGCCTTTGTAGACTCCAACTAAATAGTTTTTTTTTATCAGAATATTTTTAATAAAAAGTTAAACACTCCCTGTCATTTTACCATTTATTCAATATACTAAAATAGTGTGTTCGTGGACAGTGGAGTTTTGAGTCAGGACTTGATTTTTCCTTTTCAGGGGGCCTTTGTAGACTCCAGCTAAATAGTTTTTTATCAGAATATTTTTAACAAAATGTCAAACACTCCCTGTCATTTCACCATTTATTCAATATACTAAAATAGTGTGTTCGTGGACAGTGGAATTTTGAGTCAGGACTTGATTTTTCCTTCTCAGGGGGCCTTTGCTGACTCCAGCTAAATAGTTTTTTATCAGAATATTTTTTAACAAAATGTCAAACACTCCCTGTCATTTCACCATTTATTCAATGTACTAAAATAGTGTGTTCGTGGACAGTTGAATTTTGAGTCAGGACTTGATTTTTCCTTCTCAGGGGGCCTTTGCTGACTCCAGCTAAATAGTTTTTTTTATCAGAATTTTTTAATAAAAAGTCAAACACTCCCTGTCATTTCACCATTTATTCAATGTACTAAAATAGTGTGTTCGTGGACGGTGGAATTTTGGACCGAGACTTAGTGCTAAAGAATTAGAATGACCTACCGAGTGCAGTCATATAATTTTTAGAAACATTGGCAGCTGTTTCTAGCTTGACACAACTGCTGGACTAGAATCCAACCAAATTGTCTTCAAAAAACTGATAATCTGGACCAGAATCCAACCTTTATTTCAAAGTGGGAAATCTATATCTCAGCACTTTACAACTTTAGGGCCACCAAATCTGGGCTCCAGTTATCATCTTAGGGCCCTCTAACAGGATGCATAGTTTGGTGGCGCTAACCCTTTAGAGGGCCGAGATATGGAGATCCCACTTAACATTTATTTAATGTATCAAAATAGTGTGTTCGTGGACAGTGGAATTTTGAGTCAAGACTTGATTTTTCCTTCTCAGGGGGCCTTTGCTGACTCCAACTAAATAGTTGTTTATCAGAATATTTTTTAACAAAATGTCAAACACTCCCTGTCATTTTACCATTTATTCAATATACTAAAATAGTGTCTTCGTGGACAGTGGAATTTTGAGTCAGGACTTGATTTTTCCCTCTCAGGGGCCTTTGCTAGACTCCAGCTAAATAGTTTTATATTAGAATATTTTTAACAAAATGTCAAACACTCCCTGTCATTTTACCATTTATTCAATATACTAAAATAGTGTCTTCGTGGACAGTGGAATTTTGAGTCAGGACTTGATTTTTCCCTCTCAGGGGGGGCTTGCTGACTCCAACTAAATAGTTTTTTTTAATCAGAATATTTTTAAATAAAAAGTCAAACACTCCCTGTCATTTCACCATTTATTCAATGTACTAAAATAGTGTGTTCGTGGACGGTGGAATTTTGGACCGAGACTTAGTGCTAAAGAATTAGAATGACCTACCGAGTGCAGTCATATAATTTTTAGAAACATTGGCAGCTGTTTCTAGCTTGACACAACTGCTGGACTAGAATCCAACCAAATTGTCTTCAAAAAACTGATAATCTGGACCAGAATCCAACCTTTATTTCAAAGTGGGAACTCTATATCTCAGCACTTTAAAACTTTAGGGCCACCAAATCTGGGCTCCAGTTATCATCTTAGGGCCCTCTAACAGGATGCATAGTTTGGTGGCCCTAACCCTTTAGAGGGCCGAGATATGGAGATCCCACTTAACATTTATTTAATGTATCAAAATAGTGTGTTCGTGGACAGTGGAATTTTGAGTCAGGACTTGATTTTTCCTTCTCAGGGGGCCTTTGCTGACTCCAACTAAATAGTTTTTTTATCAGAATATTTTTTAATAAAAAGTTAAACACTCCCTGTCATTTTACCATTTATTCAATATACTAAAATAGTGTCTTCGTGGACAGTGGAATTGTGAGTCAAGACTTGATTTTTCCTCTCAGGGGCTTGCTGACTCCAACTAAAGAGTTTTTTATCAGAATATTTTTAACAAAATGTCAAACACTCCCTGTCATTTCACCATTTATTCAATGTACTAAAATAGTGTGTTCGTGGACAGTGGAATTTTGAGTCAGGACTTGATTTTTCCTTCTCAGGAGGCCTTTGCTGACTCCAGCTAAATATTTTTTTTGAGAATATTTTTTAACAAAAAGTCAATTACTCCCTGTCATTTCACCATTTATTCAATATACTAAAATAGTGTGTTCGTGGACAGTGAAATTTTGAGTCAGGATTTGATTTTTCTCTCTCAGGGGGGGCTTGCTGACTCCAACTAAAGAGTTTTTTATCAGAATATTTTTAACAAAATGTCAAACACTCCCTGTCATTTCACCATTTATTCAATGTACTAAAATAGTGTGTTCGTGGACAGTGGAATTTTGAGTCAGGACTTGATTTTTCCTTCTCAGGAGGCCTTTGCTGACTCCAGCTCAATATTTTTTTTGAGAATATTTTTTAACAAAAAGTCAATTACTCCCTGTCATTTCACCATTTATTCAATATACTAAAATAGTGTGTTCGTGGACAGTGGAATTTTGAGTCAGGACTTGATTTTTCCTTCTCAGGGGGCCTTTGTAGACTCCAACTAAATAGTTTTTTTATCAGAATATTTTTTAATAAAAAGTGAAACACTCCCTGTCATTTTACCATTTATTCAATATACTAAAATAGTGTGTTCGTGGACAGTGGAATTTTGAGTCAGGACTTGATTTTTCCTTCTCAGGGGGCCTTTGTAGACTCCAGCTAAATAGTTTTTTATCAGAATATTTTTAACAAAATGTCAAACACTCCCTGTCATTTCACCATTTATTCAATATACTAAAATAGTGTGTTCGTGGACAGTGGAATTTTGAGTCAGGACTTGATTTTTCCTTCTCAGGGGGCCTTTGCTGACTCCAGCTAAATAGTTTTTTATTAGAATATTTTTTAACAAAATGTCAAACACTCCCTGTCATTTCACCATTTATTCAATGTACTAAAATAGTGTGTTCGTGGACAGTTGAATTTTGAGTCAGGACTTGATTTTTCCTTCTCAGGGGGCCTTTGCTGACTCCAGCTAAATAGTTTTTTTTATCAGAATTTTTTAATAAAAAGTCAAACACTCCCTGTCATTTCACCATTTATTCAATGTACTAAAATAGTGTGTTCGTGGACAGTGGAATTTTGAGTCAAGACTTGATTTTTACTTCTCAGGGGGCCTTTGCAGACTCCAGCTAAATAGTTTTTTATCAGCATATATTTAAAACAAAATGTCAAACACTCCTGTCATTTCACCATTTATTCAATGTACTAAAATAGTGTGTTCGTGGACAGTGGAATTTTGAGTCAGGACTTGATTTTTCCCTCTCAGGGGGGGCTTGCTGACTCCAACTAAAGAGTTTTTTATCAGAATATTTTGTAACAAAATGTCAAACACTCCCTGTCATTTCACCATTTATTCAATATACTAAAATAGTGTGTTCGTGGACATTGGAATTTTGAGTCAGGACTTGGTTTTTCCTTCTCAGGGGGCCTTTGCTGACTCCAACTAAATAGTTTTTTTATCAGAATATTTTTTAACAAAATGTCAAACACTCCCTGTCATTTCACCATTTATTCAATGTACTAAAATAGTGTGTTCGTGGACGGTGGAATTTTGGACCGAGACTTAGTGCTAAAGAATTAGAATGACCTACCGAGTGCAGTCATATATTTTTTAGAAACATTGGCAGCTGTTTCTAGCTTGACACAACTGCTGGACTAGATTCCAACCAAATTGTCTTCAAAAAACTGATAAACTGGACCAGAATCCAACCTTTATTTCAATGTGGGAACTCTATATCTCAGCACTTTAAAACTTTATGGCCACCAAATCTGGGCTCCAGTTATCATCTTAGGGCCCTCTAACAGGATGCATAGTTTGGTGGCCCTAACCCTTTAGAGGGCCGAGATATGGAGATCCCACTTAACATTTATTTAATGTATCAAAATAGTGTGTTCGTGGACAGTGGAATTTTGAGTCAAAACTTGATTTTTCCTTCTCAGGGGGCCTTTGCTGACTCCAACTAAATAGTTTTTTTATCAGAATATTTTTTAATAAAAAGTGAAACACTCCCTGTCATTTTACCATTTATTCAATATACTAAAATAGTGTGTTCGTGGACAGTGGAATTTTGAGTCAGGACTTAATTTTTCATTCTCAGGGGGCCTTTGTAGACTCCAGCTAAATAGTTTTTTATCAGAATATTTTTTAATAAAAAGTGAAACACTCCCTGTCATTTTACCATTTATTCAATATACTAAAATAGTGTGTTCGTGGACAGTGGAATTTTGAGTCAGGACTTGATTTTTCCCTCTCAGGGGGGGCTTGCTGACTCCAACTAAAGAGTTTTTTATCAGAATATTTTGTAACAAAATGTCAAACACTCCTGTCATTTCACCATTTATTCAATGTACTAAAATAGTGTGTTCGTGGACAGTGGAATTTTGAGTCAAGACTTGATTTTTCCTTCTCAGGGGGCCTTTGCTGACTCCAACCAAATAGTTTTTTATCAGAATATTTTGTAACAAAATGTCAAACACTCCCTGTCATTTTACCATTTATTCAATTTACTAAAATAGTATGTTCGTGGACGGTGGAATTTTGGACCGAGACTTAGTGCTAAAGAATTAGAGTGACCTACCGAGTGCAGTCATATAATTTTTAGAAACATTGGCAGCTGTTTCTAGCTTGACACAACTGCTGGACTAGAATCCAACCAAATTGTCTTCAAAAAACTGATAATCTGGACCAGAATCCAACCTTTATTTCAAAGTGGGAAATCTATATCTCAGCACTTTAAAACTTTAGGGCCACCAAATCTGGGCTCCAGTTATCATCTTAGGGCCCTCTAACAGGATGCATAGTTTGGTGGCCCTAACCCTTTAGAGGGCCGAGATATGGAGATCCCACTTAACATTTATTTAATGTATCAAAATAGTGTGTTCGTGGACAGTGGAATTTTGAGTCAGGACTTGATTTTTCCCTCTCAGGGGGGGCTTGCTGACTCCAACTAAAGAATTTTTTATCAGAATATTTTGTAACAAAATATCAAAGACTCCCTGTCATTTCACCATTTATTCAATGTACTAAAATAGTGTGTTCGTGGACAGTGGAATTTTGAGTCAGGACTTGATTTTTCCTTCTCAGGGGGCCTTTGCTGACTCCAGCTAAATAGTTTTTTATTAGAATATTTTTTAACAAAATGTCAAACACTCCCTGTCATTTCACCATTTATTCAATATACTAAAATAGTGTGTTCGTGGACAGTTAAATTTTGAGTCAGGACTTGATTTTTCCTTCTCAGGGGGCCTTTGCTGACTCCAGCTAAATAGTTTTTTTTTATCAGAATTTTTTAATAAAAAGTCAAACACTCCCTGTCATTTCACCATTTATTCAATATACTAAAATAGTGTGTTCGTGGACAGTGGAATTTTGAGTCAAGACTTGATTTTTCCTTCTCAGGGGACCTTTGCTGACTCCAGCTAAATAGTTTTTTATCAGAATATTTTTTAACAAAATGTCAAACACTCCCTGTCATTTTACCATTTATTCAATATACTAATATAGTGTCTTCGTGGACAGTGGAATTTTGAGTCAGGACTTGATTTTTCCTTCTTAGGGGGCCTTTGCTGACTCCAACTAAATAGTTTTTTTATCAGAATATTTTTTAATAAAAAGTCAAACACTCCCTGTCATTTTACCATTTATTCAATATACTAAAATAGTGTGTTCGTGGACAGTGGAATTTTGAGTCAGGACTTGATTTTTCCTTCTCAGGGGGCCTTTGCTGACTCCAGCTAAATAGTTTTTTATCAGAATATTTTTTAACAAAATGTCAAACACTCCCTGTCATTTTACCATTTATTCAATATACTAAAATAGTGTGTTCGTGGACAGTGGAATTTTGAGTCAGGACTTGATTTTTCCTTCTCAGGGGGCCTTTGTAGACTCCAACTAAATAGTTTTTATCAGAATATTTTTAACAAAATGTCAAACACTCCTGTCATTTCACCATTTATTCAATATACTAAAATAGTGTGTTCGTGGACAGTGGAATTTTGAGTCAGGACTTGATTTTTCCTCTCAGGGGCCTTTGCTAACTCCAACTAAAGAGTTTTTATCAGAATATTTTGTAACAAAATTTCAAAAACTTCTGTCATTTCACCATTTATTCAGTATACTAAAATAGTGTGTTCGTGGACAGTGGAATTTTGAGTCAGGACTTGATTTTTCCTTCTCAGGGGCCTTTGCTGATTCCAACCAAATAGTTTTTATCAGAATATTTCTTAATAAAAGTGAAACACTCCCTGTCATTTTACCATTTATTCAATTTACTAAAATAGTATGTTCGTGGACGGTGGAATTTTGGACCGAGACTTAGTGCTAAAGAATTAGAGTGACCTACCGAGTGCAGTCATATAATTTTTAGAAACATTGGCAGCTGTTTCTAGCTTGACACAACTGCTGGACTAGAATCCAACCAAATTGTCTTCAAAAAACTGATAATCTGGACCAGAATCCAACCTTTATTTCAAAGTGGGAAATCTATATCTCAGCACTTTAAAACTTTAGGGCCACCAAATCTGGGCTCCAGTTATCATCTTAGGGCCCTCTAACAGGATGCATAGTTTGGTGGCCCTAACCCTTTAGAGGGCCGAGATATGGAGATCCCACTTAACATTTATTTAATATTTCAAAATAGTGTGTTCGTGGACAGTGGAATTTTGAGTCAGGACTTGATTTTTCCTTCTCAGGGGGCCTTTGCTGACTCCAACTAAAGAGTTTTTTATCAGAATATTTTTAACAAAATGTCAAACACTCCCTGTCATTTTACCATTTATTCAATATACTAAAATAGTGTGTTCGTGGACAGTGGAATTTTGAGTCAGGACTTGATTTTTCCTTCTCAGGGGGCCTTTGTAGACTCCAGCTAAATAGTTTTTTATCAGAATATTTTTTAACAAAATGTCAAACACTCCCTGTCATTTCACCATTTATTCAATATACTAAAATAGTGTGTTCGTGGACAGTGGAATTTTGAGTCAGGACTTGATTTTTCCTTCTCAGGGGGCCTTTGTAGACTCCAACTAAGTAGTTTTTTTATCAGAATATTTTTTAACAAAATGTCAAACACTCCTGTCATTTCACCATTTATTCAATATACTAAAATAGTGTGTTCGTGGACAGTGGAATTTTGAGTCAGGACTTGATTTTTCCCTCTCAGGGGGGGCTTGCTGACTCCAACTAAAGAGTTTTTTATCAGAATATTTTGTAACAAAATGTCAAACACTCCCTGTCATTTCACCATTTATTCAATGTACTAAAATAGTGTGTTCGTGGACAGTGGAATTTTGAGTCAGGACTTGATTTTTCCTTCTCAGGGGGCCTTTGCTGACTCCAGCTAAATAGTTTTTTTATCAGAATATTTTTTAATAAAAAGTGAAACACTCCCTGTCATTTTACCATTTATTCAATATACTAAAATAGTATGTTCGTGGACGGTGGAATTTTGGACCGAGACTTAGTGCTAAAGAATTAGAGTGACCTACCGAGTGCAGTCATATAATTTTTAGAAACATTGGCAGCTGTTTCTAGCTTGACACAACTGCTGGACTAGAATCCAACCAAATTGTCTTCAAAAAACTGATAATCTGGACCAGAATCCAACCTTTATTTCAAAGTGGGAAATCTATATCTCAGCACTTTAAAACTTTAGGGCCACCAAATCTGGGCTCCAGTTATCATCTTAGGGCCCTCTAACAGGATGCATAGTTTGGTGGCCCTAACCCTTTAGAGGGCCGAGATATGGAGATCCCACTTAACATTTATTTAATGTTTCAAAATAGTGTGTTCGTGGACAGTGGAATTTGTCAACGGGCCTTAGTGCTCAAGACTCAAGGTGACCTACTGAGTGCAGTCATATCATTTTTAGAAACATTGAGAATTTAATTAGTATGTTTGCATTAATTATGTGTCTATTCTATACAATGTAAATGGCAATCCCACTTCAGGCTTATTGAATGGTTTTGATAGTGTGTCCGCGGACAAGGTGTTTTGTACATTTATGTTTAAATTATAGTGATAAAAACTATTTTGCTGGTGTCAGCAAGCCCCCCTGATTAGAGCAAATCAACTCCTGACTGAAAATTTCACTGTCCACGAACACACTATTTTTTTTTACATTGAATAAATCTAAAGTGGGATCGCTGGATCACGGCCATCTTGAAGGCTTAGGGCCACCAAACCTTGGCTCCTGTCTTAATCTCAGAGCCCTCTAATGGGGTGCTAAGTTTCAAAAAGATCAGAGAAACTTTTTTTTAGGCCCAAAAAAAAAAAACTTAAGGGGGACCCCTGTCGTTTTTTTTTTTTGGGCCTAAAAAAAAGTTTCTCTGATCTTTTTGAAACTCGGCACCCCGTTAGGGGGCCCAAGGATTAAGACAGGAGCCCTGGTTTGGTGTCCCTAACCCTTAAGGTGGCCGAACTCTCGCGATCCTACTTTAGATTTATTCAATGTAACAGAATAGTGTGTTCGTGGACAGTGGAATTTTGATTTTTCCTTCTCAGGGGGCCTTGCTGACTCCAGCTAAATAGTTTTTATCACAAAAATTTCAACAAAAATGTCAAAAACTCACTGTCCACGGACACACTATTGAAACCATTGAATAAGCCTGAAGAGGGATCATGGAAAACACCAGACCAGATGAAAACTGGAGATATTTTGGGGGGGTCATATCATGATACAAACTACATTACCTCACTCAGCTGGTCCTCCTGAGTAGGTAGAACCGAGACCCATTGCCCAATTCCACCGTCCGCGAAAGCACTATGTCTCCATTTCACCAATTTTTCAATAAACTAAAATAGTGTGTTCATGGACAGTTGAATTTTGAGTCAGGACTTGATTTTTCCTTCTCAGGAGGCCTTTGCTGACTCCAGCTAAATATTTTTTTTTGAGAATATTTTTTTAACAAAAAGTCAATCACTCCCTGTCATTTCACCATTTATTCAATATACTAAAATAGTGTGTTTGTGGACAGTGGAATTTTGAGTCAGGACTTGATTTTTCCCTCTCAGGGGGGGGCTTGCTGACTCCAGCTAAATAGTTTTTTATCAGAATATTTTTTTAACAAAATGTCAAACACTCCCTGTCATTTCACCATTTATTCAATATACTAAAATAGTGTCTTCGTGGACAGTGGAATTTTGAGTCAGGACTTGATTTTTCCTTCTCAGGGGGCCTTTGTAGACTCCAGCTAAATAGTTTTTTATCAGAATATTTTTAACAAAATGTCAAACACTCCCTGTCATTTCACCATTTATTCAATATACTAAAATAGTGTATTCGTGGACAGTGTAATTTTGAGTCAGGACTTGATTTTTCTTTCTCAGGGGACCTTTGTTGACTCCAGCTAAATAGTTTTTTATCAGAATTTTTTTAAATAAAAAGTCAAACTCTGCCTGTCATTTCACCATTTATTCAATATACTAAAATAGTGTCTTCGTGGACAGTGGAATTTTGAGTCAGGACTTGATTTTTCCCTCTCAGGGGGGGCTTGCTGACTCCAACTAAAGAGTTTTTTATCAGAATATTTTGTAACAAAATGTCAAACACTCCCTGTCATTTCACCATTTATTCAATGTCCTAAAATAGTGTGTTTGTGGACAGTGGAATTTTGAGTCAAGACTTGATTTTTCCTTTTCAGGGGGCCTTTGCTGACTCCAACTAAATAGTTTTTTTTATCAGAATATTTCTTAATAAAAAGTGAAACACTCCCTGTCATTTTACCATTTAATCAATTTACTAAAATAGTATGTTCGTGGACGGTGGAATTTTGGACCGAGACTTAGTGCTAAAGAATTAGAGTGACCTACCGAGTGCAGTCATATAATTTTTAGAAACATTGGCAGCTGTTTCTAGCTTGACACAACTGCTGGACTAGAATCCAACCAAATTGTCTTCAAAAAACTGATAATCTGGACCAGAATCCAACCTTTATTTCAAAGTGGAAATCTATATCTCAGCACTTTAAAACTTTAGGGCCACCAAATCTGGGCTCCAGTTATCATCTTAGGGCCCTCTAACAGGATGCATAGTTTGGTGGCCCTAACCCTTTAGAGGGCCGAGAAATGGAGATCCCACTTAACATTTATTTAATATATCAAAATAGTGTGTTCGTGGACAGTGGAATTTTGAGTCAGGACTTGATTTTTCCCTCTCAGGGTGGGCTTGCTGACTCCAACTAAAGAGTTTTTTATCAGAATATTTTTAACAAAATGTCAAACACTCCCTGTCATTTTACCATTTATTCAATATACTAAAATAGTGTGTTCGTGGACAGTGGAATTTTGAGTCAGGACTTGATTTTTCCTTCTCAGGGGGCCTTTGTAGACTCCAGCTAAATAGTTTTTTATCAGAATATTTTTTAACAAAATGTCAAACACTCCCTGTCATTTCACCATTTATTCAATATACTAAAATAGTGTGTTCGTGGACAGTGGAATTTTGAGTCAGGACTTGATTTCTCCTTCTCAGGGGGCCTTTGTAGACTCCAACTAAGTAGTTTTTTTATCAGAATATTTTTTAACAAAATGTCAAACACTCCTGTCATTTCACCATTTATTCAATATACTAAAATAGTGTGTTCGTGGACAGTGGAATTTTGAGTCAGGACTTGATTTTTCCCTCTCAGGGGGGGCTTGCTGACTCCAACTAAAGAGTTTTTTATCAGAATATTTTGTAACAAAATGTCAAACACTCCCTGTCATTTCACCATTTATTCAATGTACTAAAATAGTGTGTTCGTGGACAGTGGAATTTTGAGTCAGGACTTGATTTTTACTTCTCAGGGGGCCTTTGCTGACTCCAACTAAATAGTTTTTTTATCAGAATATTTTTTAACAAAATGTCAAACACTCCCTGTCATTTCACCATTTATTCAATGTACTAAAATAGTGTGTTCGTGGACGGTGGAATTTTGGACCGAGACTTAGTGCTAAAGAATTAGAATGACCTACCGAGTGCAGTCATATAATTTTTAGAAACATTGGCAGCTGTTTCTAGCTTGACACAACTGCTGGACTAGAATCCAACCAAATTGTCTTCAAAAAACTGATAATCTGGACCAGAATCCAACCTTTATTTCAAAGTGGGAAATCTATATCTCAGCACGTTAAAACTTTAGGGCCACCAAATCTGGGCTCCAGTTATCATCTTAGGGCCCTCTAACAGGATGCATAGTTTGGTGGCCCTAACCCTTTAGAGGGCCGAGATATGGAGATCCCACTTAACATTTATTTAATGTATCAAAATAGTGTGTTCGTGGACAGTGGAAATTTGAGTCAAAACTTGATTTTTCCTTCTCAGGGGGCCTTTGCTGACTCCAACTAAATAGTTTTTTTTATCAGAATATTTTTTAATAAAAAGAGAAACACTCCCTGTCATTTTACCATTTATTCAATATACTAAAATAGTGTGTTCGTGGACAGTGGAATTTTGAGTCAGGACTTGATTTTTCCTTCTCAGGGGGCCTTTGTAGACTTTAGCTAAATAGTTTTTTATCAGAATATTTTTTAACAAAATGTCAAACACTCCCTGTCATTTCACCATTTATTCAATATACTAAAATAGTGTGTTCGTGGACAGTGGAATTTTGAGTCAGGACTTGATTTTTCATTCTCAGGGGGCCTTTGTAGACTCCAACTATGTAGTTTTTTTATCAGAATATTTTTTAACAAAATGTCAAACACTCCTGTCATTTCACCATTTATTCAATATACTAAAATAGTGTGTTCGTGGACAGTGAAATTTTGAGTCAGGATTTGATTTTTCTCTCTCAGGGGGGGCTTGCTGACTCCAACTAAAGAGTTTTTTATCAGAATATTTTTTAATAAAAAGTGAAACACTGCCTGTCATTTCACCATTTATTCAATATATTAAAATAGTGTGTTCGTGGACAGTGGAATTTTGAGTCAGGACTTGATTTTTCCTTCTCAGGGGGCCTTTGTAGACTCCAACTAAATAGTTTTTTTATCAGAATATTTTTTAATAAAAAGTGAAACACTCCCTGTCATTTTACCATTTATTCAATATACTAAAATAGTGTGTTCGTGGACAGTGGAATTTTGAGTCAGGACTTGATTTTTCCTTCTCAGGGGGCCTTTGTAGACTCCAGCTAAATAGTTTTTTATCAGAATATTTTTAACAAAATGTCAAACACTCCCTGTCATTTCACCATTTATTCAATATACTAAAATAGTGTGTTCGTGGACAGTGGAATTTTTGAGTCAGGACTTGATTTTTCCCTCTCAGGGGGGGGGGCTTGCTGACTCCAACTAAAGAGTTTTTTATCAGAATATTTTTAACAAAATGTCAAACACGCCCTGTCATTTCACCATTTATTCAATGTACTAAAATAGTGTGTTCGTGGACAGTGGAATTTTGAGTCAGGACTTGATTTTTCCTTCTCAGGAGGCCTTTGCTGACTCCAGCTAAATATTTTTTTTGAGAATATTTTTTAACAAAAACTGAAACACTCCCTGTCATTTTACCATTTATTCAATATACTAAAATAGTGTGTTCGTGGACAGTGGAATTTTGAGTCAGGACTTGATTTTTCCTTCTCAGGGGGCCTTTGTAGACTCCAGCTAAATAGTTTTTTATCAGAATATTTTTAACAAAATGTCAAACACTCCCTGTCATTTCACCATTTATTCAATATACTAAAATAGTGTGTTCGTGGACAGTGGAATTTTGAGTCAGGACTTGATTTTTCCTTCTCAGGGGGCCTTTGCTGACTCCAGCTAAATAGTTTTATATTAGAATATTTTTTAACAAAATGTCAAACACTCCCTGTCATTTCACCATTTATTCAATGTACTAAAATTGTGTGTTCGTGGACAGTTGAATTTTGAGTCAGGACTTGATTTTTCCTTCTCAGGGGTCCTTTGCTGACTCCAGCTAAATAGTTTTTTTTTATCAGAATTTTTTAATAAAAAGTCAAACACTCCCTGTCATTTCACCATTTATTCAATATACTAAAATAGTGTGTTCGTGGACAGTGGAATTTTGCGTCAAGACTTGATTTTTCCTTCTCAGGGGAAATTTGCTGACTCCAGCTAAATAGTTTTTTTATCAGAATATTTTTTAACAAAATGTCAAACACTCCCTGTCATTTTACCATTTATTCAATATACTAAAATAGTGTCTTCGTGGACAGTGGAATTTTGAGTCAGGACTTGATTTTTCCCTCTCAGGGGGGGCTTGCTGACTCCAACTAAAGAGTTTTTTATCAGAATATTTTTAACAAAATGTCAAACACTCCCTGTCATTTCACCATTTATTCAATGTACTAAAATAGTGTGTTCGTGGACAGTGGAATTTTGAGTCAAGACTTGATTTTTCCTTCTCAGGGGACCTTTGCTGACTCCAGCTAAATAGTTTTTTATCAGAATATTTTTTAACAAAATGTCAAACACTCCCTGTCATTTCACCATTTATTCAATATACTAAAATAGTGTGTTCATGGACATTGGAATTTTGAGTCAGGACTTGGTTTTTCCTTCTCAGGGGGCTTTGCCGACTCCAACTAAATAGTTTTTTTATCAGAATATTTTTTAACAAAATGTCAAACACTCCCTGTCATTTCACCATTTATTCAATGTACTAAAATAGTGTGTTCGTGGACGGTGGAATTTTGGACCGAGACTTAGTGCTAAAGAATTAGAATGACCTACCGAGTGCAGTCATATAATTTTTAGAAACATTGGCAGCTGTTTCTAGCTTGACACAACTGCTGGACTAGAATCCAACCAAATTGTCTTCAAAAAACTGATAATCTGGACCAGAATCCAACCTTTATTTCAAAGTGGGAACTCTATATCTCAGCACTTTAAAACTTTAGGGCCACCAAATCTGGGCTCCAGTTATCATCTTAGGGCCCTCTAACAGGATGCATAGTTTGGTGGCCCTAACCCTTTAGAGGGCCGAGATATGGAGATCCCACTTAACATTTATTTAATGTATCAAAATAGTGTGTTCGTGGACAGTGGAATTTTGAGTCAGGACTTGATTTTTCCTTCTCAGGGGGCCTTTGCTGACTCCAACTAAATAGTTTTTTTTATCAGAATATTTTTTAATAAAAAGTTAAACACTCCCTGTCATTTTACCATTTATTCAATATACTAAAATATTGTCTTCGTGGACAGTGGAATTTTGAGTCAGGACTTGATTTTTCCTTCTCAGGAGGCCTTTGCTGACTCCAGCTAAATATTTTTTTTGAGAATATTTTTTAACAAAAAGTCAATTACTCCCTGTCATTTCACCATTTATTCAATATACTAAAATAGTGTGTTCGTGGACAGTGAAATTTTGAGTCAGGATTTGATTTTTCTCTCTCAGGGGGGGCTTGCTGACTCCAACTAAAGAGTTTTTTATCAGAATATTTTTTAATAAAAAGTGAAACACTGCCTGTCATTTCACCATTTATTCAATATATTAAAATAGTGTGTTCGTGGACAGTGGAATTTTGAGTCAGGACTTGATTTTTTCTTCTCAGGGGGCCTTTGTAGACTCCAACTAAATAGTTTTTTTATCAGAATATTTTTTAATAAAAAGTGAAACACTCCCTGTCATTTTACCATTTATTCAATATACTAAAATAGTGTGTTCGTGGACAGTGGAATTTTGAGTCAGGACTTGATTTTTCCTTCTCAGGGGGCCTTTGTAGACTCCAACTAAGTAGTTTTTTTATCAGAATATTTTTTAACAAAATGTCAAACACTCCTGTCATTTCACCATTTATTCAATATACTAAAATAGTGTGTTCGTGGACAGTGGAATTTTGAGTCAGGACTTGATTTTTCCCTCTCAGGGGGGGCTTGCTGACTCCAACTAAAGAGTTTTTTATCAGAATATTTTGTAACAAAATGTCAAACACTCCCTGTCATTTCACCATTTATTCAATGTACTAAAATAGTGTGTTCGTGGACAGTGGAATTTTGAGTCAGGACTTGATTTTTCCCTCTCAGGGGGGGCTTGCTGACTCCAACTAAAGAGTTTTTTATCAGAATATTTTGTAACAAAATGTCAAACACTCCCTGTCATTTTACCATTTATTCAATTTACTAAAATAGTATGTTCGTGGACGGTGGAATTTTGGACCGAGACTTAGTGCTAAAGAATTAGAGTGACCTACCGAGTGCAGTCATATAATTTTTAGAAACATTGGCAGCTGTTTCTAGCTTGACACAACTGCTGGACTAGAATCCAACCAAATTGTCTTCAAAAAACTGATAATCTGGACCAGAATCCAACCTTTATTTCAAAGTGGGAAATCTATATCTCAGCACTTTAAAACTTTAGGGCCACCAAATCTGGGCTCAGTTATCATCTTAGGGCCCTCTAACAGGATGCATAGTTTGGTGGCCCTAACCCTTTAGAGGGCCGAGATATGGAGATCCCACTTAACATTTATTTAATGTTTCAAAATAGTGTGTTCGTGGACAGTGGAATTTGTCAACGGGCCTTAGTGCTCAAGACTCAAGGTGACCTACTGAGTGCAGTCATATCATTTTTAGAAACATTGAGAATTTAATTAGTATGTTTGCATTAATTATGTGTCTATTCTATACAATGTAAATGGCAATCCCACTTCAGGCTTATTGAATGGTTTTGATAGTGTGTCCGCGGACAAGGTGTTTTGTACATTTATGTTTAAATTATAGTGATAAAAACTATTTTGCTGGTGTCAGCAAGCCCCCCTGATTAGAGCAAATCAACTCCTGACTGAAAATTCCACTGTCCACGAACACACTATTTTAGTACATTGAATCAATGGTGAAATGGACATATAGTGCTTTCGCGGACGGTGGACGGTGGAATTGGGTAATCGGACACATAGTGCTTTCGCGGACGGTGGAGTTGGGCAACGGGCGTTGAATCAATGGTGAAATGGACACATAGTGCTTTCGCGGAAGGTGGAATAGGGCAATCGGACACAGAGTGCTTTCGCGGAAGGTGGAATTGGTCAACGGGCGTTGAATCAATGGAGAAATGGACATAGTGCTTTTGCGGACGGTGGAATTTGGGCAACGGGCGTTGAATCAATGGTGAAATGGACACATAGTGCTTTCGCGGATGGTGGAATAGGGCAATCGGACACATAGTGCTTTCACGGACGGTGGACGGTGGAATTGGGTAATCGGACACATAGTGCTTTCGCGGACGGTGGAAATGGGCAACAAGCGTTGAATCAATGGTGAAATGGACAGATAGTGCTTTCGCGGATGGTGGAATAGGGCAATCGGACACATAGTGCTTTTGCGGACGGTGGACGGTGGAATTGGGTAATCGGACACTTAGTGCTTTCGCGGACGGTGGAATTGGGCAACGGGCGTTGAATCAATTGTGAAATGGACACATAGTGCTTTCGCGGATGGTGGAATACGGCAATCGGACACATAGTGCTTTCGCGGACGGTGGAATTGGGCAACAAGCGTTGAATCAATGGTGAAATGGACAGATAGTGCTTTCGCGGACGGTGGAATAGGGCAACGGGCGTTGAATCAATGGTGAAATGGACACATAGTGCTTTCGCGGATGGTGGAATTTGGGCAACGGGCGTTGAATCAATGGTGAAATGGACACATAGTGCTTTCGCGGACGGTGGAATAGGGCAATCGGACACATAGTGCTTTCACGGACGGTGGACGGTGGAATTTGGTAATCGGACACATAGTGCTTTCGCGGACGGTGGAATTGGGCAACGGGTCTCAGTTATATCTACTCAGGAGGACCAGCTGAGTGCAGTAATGTAGTTTGTATCACGTTTGGACCCCCCAAAAATATCTCCAGTCATCATCCAGCCTGGTGTTTTCCATGATCACACTTCAGGCTTATTCAGTGGTTAGTCCAGTGTAACCTAAGTTTAAACTAACCTAAGTCTAGTCTAACCTAAGTCTAGTCTAACTTGTCTAGTCTAAACTAAGTCCAGTCTAACCTAAGTCCAGTCTAACCTACGTCCAGTCTAACCTAAGTCTAGTCTAACCTAAGTCTAGTCTAACCTAAGTCCAGTCTAACCTAAGTTAGTTTAAACTTAGGTTAGACTGGACTTAGGTTAGACTAGACTTAGGTTAGACTGGACTTAGGTTAGACTAGACTTTGGTTAGTTTAAACTTAGGTTAGACTGGACTTAGGTTAGACTAGACTTAGCTTAGACTGGACTAAGGTTAGACTGGACTGAGGTTAGACTAGACTTAGGTTAGTTTAAACTTAGGTTAGACTGGACTTAGGTTAGTTTAAACTTAGGTTAGACTGGACTTAGGTTAGACTGGACTAAGGTTAGACTGGACTAAGGTTAGACTGGACTAAGGTTAGACTAAGGTTAGATTGGACTTAGGTTAGACTGGACTTAGGTTAGACTAGACTTAGGTTAGACTGGACTTAGGTTAGTTTAAACTTAGGTTAGACTGGACTTAGGTTAGACTGGACTTATCTTAGATTAGACTTAGGTTAGACTGGACTTAGGTTAGTTTAAACTTAGGTTAGACTGGACTTAGGTTAGACAAGACTTAGGTTAGACTGGACTTAGGTTAAACTGGACTTAGGTTAGACTACACTTAGGTTAGACTGGACTTAGGTTAGACTAGACTTAAGTTAGTTTAAACTTAGGTTAGACTGGACTTAGGTTAGACTAGACTTAGGTTAGACTGGACTTAGGTTAGACTAGACTTAGGTTAGACTGGACTTAGGTTAGACTAGACTTAAGTTAGTTTTAACTTAGGTTAGACTGGACTTAGGTTAGTTTAAACTTAGGTTAGACTGGACTTAGGTTAGACTGGAAAAAGGTTAGACTGGGCTAAGGTTAGACTGGACTAAGGTTAGACTGGACTGAGGTTAGACTGGACTTAGTTTAGACTGGACTAAGGTTAAACTGGATTTAGGTTAGACTGGACTTAGGTTAGACTGGACATAGGTTAGACTAGATTTAGGTTAGACTGGACTTAGGTTAGACTAGACTTAGGTTAGACTGGACTTAGGTTAGACTAGACGTAGGTTAGACTAGACTTAGGTTAGACTGGACTTAAATTAGACTAGACTTAGGTTAGACTAGACTTAGTTAGACTGGACGTAGGTTAGACTGGACTTAGGTTAGACTAGACGTAGGTTAGACTGGACTTAGGTTAGACTGGACTTAGGTTAGACTAGACTTAGTTTAGACTAGACTTAGGTTAGACTGGACGTAGGTTAGACTGGACTTAGGTTAGACTGGACTTAGGTTAGACTAGACAGGTTAGACTAGACTTAGGTTAGACTAGACTTAGGTTAGTTTAAACTTAGGTTAGACTGGACTTAGGTTAGACTGGACTTAGGTTAGACTGGACTTAGGTTAGACTAGACTTAGGTTAGACTAGACTTAGGTTAGTTTAAACTTAGGTTAGACTGGACATAGGTTAGTTTAAACTTAGGTTAGACTGGACTTGGGTTAGACTGGACTTAGTTTAGACTAGACTTAGCTGTGTTTAAACTTAGGTTAGACTGAACGTAGGTTAGACTGGACTTAGGTTAGACTGGACTTAGGTTAGACTAGACTTAGGTTAGACTAGACTTAGGTTAGACTAGACTTAGGTTAGTTTAAACTTAGGTTAGACTGGACTTAGGTTAGTTTAAACTTAGGTTAGAATGGACTTAGGTTAGACTGGACTTAGGTTAGACAAGACTTAGGTTAGACTGGACTTAGGTTAGACTGGACAAAGGTTAGACTGGACTTAGGTTAGACTGGACTTAGGTTAGACTAGACTTAGGTTAGACTGGACTTAGGTTAGACTAGACTTAAGTTAGTTTAAACTTAGGTTAGACTGGACTTAGGTTAGACTAGACTTAGGTTAGACTGGACTTAGGTTAGACTAGACTTAGGTTAGACTGGACTTAGGTTAGACTAGACTTAAGTTAGTTTAAACTTAGGTTAGATTGAACTTAGGTTAGTTTAAACTTAGGTTAGACTGGATTTAGGTTAGACTGGACTCAGGTTAGACTGGACAAAGGTTAGACTGGACTTAGGTTATACTGGACTTAGGTTAGACTAGACTTAGGTTAGACTGGACTTAGGTTAGTTTAAACTTAGGTTAGACTGGACTTAGGTTAGACTAGACTTAGGTTAGACTGGACTTAGGTTAGTTTAAACTTAGGTTAGACTGGACTTAGGTTAGACTAGACTTAGGTTAGACTGGACTTAGGTTAGACTAGACTTAGGTTAGACTGGACTTAGGTTAGACTAGACTTAGGTTAGACTGGACTTAGGTTAGACTGGACTTAGGTTAGACTAGACTTAGGTTAGACTGGACATAGGTTAGACTAGACTTAGGTTAGACTGGACTTAGGTTAGACTAAACTTAGGTTAGACTGGACTTAGGTTAGACTAGACGTAGGTTAGACTGGACTTAGGTTAGACTAGACAGGTTAGACTAGACTTAGGTTAGACTAAACTTAGGTTAGACTGGACTTAGGTTAGACTGGACTTAGGTTAGACTAGACTTAGGTTAGTTTAAAACTTAGGTTAGACTGGACTTAGGTTAGACTGGACATAGGTTAGACTAGACTTTGGTTAGTTTAAACTTAGGTTAGACTGGACTTAGGTTAGACTAGACTTAGCTTAGACTGGACTAAGTTTAGACTGGACTGAGGTTAGACTAGACTTAGGTTAGTTTAAACTTAGGTTAGACTGGACTAAGGTTAGACTGGACTAAGGTTAGACTAAGGTTAGATTGGACTTAGGTTAGACTGGACTTAGGTTAGACTAGACTTAGGTTAGACTGGACTTAGGTTAGTTTAAACTTAGGTTAGACTGGACTTAGGTTAGACTGGACTTATCTTAGATTAGACTTAGGTTAGACTGGACTTAGGTTAGTTTAAACTTAGGTTAGACTGGACTTAGGTTAGACTAGACTTAAGTTAGACTGGACTTAGGTTAGACTGGACTTAGGTTAGACTACACTTAGGTTAGACTGGACTTAGGTTAGACTAGACTTAAGTTAGTTTAAACTTAGGTTAGACTGGACTTAGGTTAGACTGGACAAAGGTTAGACTGGACTAAGGTTAGACTGGACGTAGGTTAGACTGGACTTAGGTTAGACTGGACTTAGGTTAGACTAGAGTTAGGTTAGACTAGACTTAGGTTAGACTGGACGTAGGTTAAACTGGACTTAGGTTAGACTGGACTTAGGTTAGACTAGACAGGTTAGACTAGACTTAGGTTAGACTAGACTTAGGTTAGTTTAAACTTAGGTTAGACTGGACTTAGGTTAGACTGGACTTAGGTTAGACTGGACTTAGGTTAGACTAGACTTAGGTTAGTTTAAACTTAGGTTAGACTGGACATAGGTTAGTTTAAACTTAGGTTAGACTGGACTTAGGTTAGACTAGACTTAAGTTAGACTGGACTTAGGTTAGACTAGACGTAGGTTAGACTAGATTTAGGTTAGACTGGACTTAGGTTAGACTAGACTTAGGTTAGACTGGACTTAGGTTAGACTGGAATTAGGTTAGACTAAAGTTAGGTTAGACTAGACTTAGGTTAGACTGGACGTAGTTTAAACTGGACTTAGGTTAGACTGGACTTAGGTTAGACTAGACAGGTTAGACTAGACTTAGGTTAGACTAGACTTAGGTTAGTTTAAACTTAGGTTAGACTGAACTTAGGTTAGACTGGACTTAGGTTAGACTGGACTTATCTTAGATTAGACTTAGGTTAGACTGGACTTAGGTTAGTTTAAACTTAGGTTAGACTGGACTTAGGTTAGACTAGACTTAAGTTAGACTGGACTTAGGTTAGACTGGACTTAGGTTAGACTACATTTAGCTTAGACTGGACTTAGGTTAGACTAGACTTAAGTTAGTTTAAACTTAGGTTAGACTGGACTTAGGTTAGACTAGACTTAGGTTAGACTGGACTTAGGTTAGACTAGACTTAGGTTAGACTGGACTTAGGTTAGACTGGACTTAGGTTAGTTTAAACTTAGGTTAGTTTAAACTTAGGTTAGACTGGACTTAGGTTAGACTGGACTTATCTTAGATTAGACTTAGGTTAGACTGGACTTAGGTTAGTTTAAACTTAGGTTAGACTGGACTTAGGTTAGACTAGACTTAAGTTAGACTGGACTTAGGTTAGACTAGACTTAGGTTAGACTGGACTTAGGTTAGACTAGACTTAAGTTAGTTTTAACTTAGGTTAGACTGGACTTAGGTTAGTTTAAACTTAGGTTAGACTGGACTTAGGTTAGACTGGACAAAGGTTAGACTGGACTAAGGTTAGACTGGACTAAGGTTAGACTGGACTGAGGTTAGACTGGACTTAGTTTAGACTGGACTTAGGTTAAACTGGATTTAGGTTAGACTGGACTTAGGTTAGACTGGACATAGGTTAGACTAGATTTAGGTTAGACTGGACTTAGGTTAGACTAGACTTAGGTTAGACTGGACTTAGGTTAGACTAGACGTAGGTTAGACTAGACTTAGGTTAGACTGGACTTAGGTTAGACTAGACTTAGGTTAGACTAGACTTAGGTTAGACTGGACAAAGGTTAGACTGGACTTAGGTTAGACTGGACTTAGGTTAGACTAGACTTAGGTTAGACTGGACTTAGGTTAGTTTAAACTTAGGTTAGACTGGACTTAGGTTAGACTAGACTTAGGTTAGACTGGACTTAGGTTAGACTAGACTTAAGTTAGTTTAAACTTAGGTTAGACTGGACTTAGGTTAGACTAGACTTAGGTTAGACTGGACTTAGGTTAGACTAGACTTAGGTTAGACTGGACTTAGGTTAGACTAGACAGTTAGACTAGACTTAGGTTAGACTAGACTTAGGTTAGTTTAAACTTAGGTTAGACTGGACTTAGGTTAGACTGGACAAAGGTTAGACTGGACTAAGGTTAGACTGGACGTAGGTTAGACTGGACTTAGGTTAGACTGGACTTAGGTTAGACTAGAGTTAGGTTAGACTAGACTTAGGTTAGACTGGACGTAGGTTAAACTGGACTTAGGTTAGACTGGACTTAGGTTAGACTAGACAGGTTAGACTAGACTTAGGTTAGACTAGACTTAGGTTAGTTTAAACTTAGGTTAGACTTTACTTAGGTTAGACTAGACTTAGGTTAGACTGGACTTAGGTTAGACTAGACAGAGGTTAGACTAGACTTAGGTTAGACTGTACTTAGGTTAGACTAGACTTAGGTTAGACTGGACTTAGGTTAGACTGGACTTAGGTTAGTTTAAACTTAGGTTAGACTGGACTTAGGTTAGACTAGACTTAGGTTAGACTGGACTTAGGTTAGACTGGACTTAGGTTAGTTTAAACTTAGGTTAGACTGGACTTAGGTTAGACTAGACTTAGCTTAGACTGGACTAAGTTTAGACTGGACTGAGATTAGACTAGACTTAGGTTAGTTTAAACTTAGGTTAGACTAGACTTAGGTTAGACTGGACTTAAATTAGACTAGACTTAGGTTAGAATAGACTTAGTTAGACTGGACATAGGTTAGACTGGTCTTAGGTTAGACTAGACGTAGGTTAGACTGGACTTAGGTTAGACTGGACTTAGGTTAGACTAGACTTAGGTTAGACTAGACTTAGGTTAGTTTAAACTTAGGTTAGACTGGACTTAGGTTAGTTTAAACTTAGGTTAGACTGGACTAAGGTTAGACTGGACTTAGGTTAGACTGGACATAGGTTAGACTAGATTTAGGTTAGACTGAACTTAGGTTAGACTGGACTTAGGTTAGACTGGACTTAGGTTAGACTAGACTTAGGTTAGTTTAAAACTTAGGTTAGACTGGACTTAGGTTAAACTAGACTTAGGTTAGACTGGACTTAGGTTAGACTAGACATAGGTTAGACTAGACTTTGGTTAGTTTAAACTTAGGTTAGACTGGACTTAGGTTAGACTAGACTTAGCTTAGACTGGACTAAGGTTAGACTGGACTGAGGTTAGACTAGACTTAGGTTAGTTTAAACTTAGGTTAGACTGGACTAAGGTTAGACTGGACTAAGGTTAGACTAAGGTTAGATTGGACTTAGGTTAGACTGGACTTAGGTTAGACTAGACTTAGGTTAGACTGGACTTAGGTTAGTTTAAACTTAGGTTAGACTGGACTTAGGTTAGACTGGACTTATCTTAGATTAGACTTAGGTTAGACTGGACTTAGGTTAGACTAGACTTAGGTTAGACTACACTTAGGTTAGACTGGACTTAGGTTAGACTAGACTTAAGTTAGTTTAAACTTAGGTTAGACTGGACTTAGGTTAGACTAGACTTAGGTTAGACTGGACTTAGGTTAGACTAGACAGGTTAGACTAGACTTAGGTTAGACTAGACTTAGGTTAGTTTAAACTTAGGTTAGACTGGACTTAGGTTAGACTGGACAAAGGTTAGACTGGACTAAGGTTAGACTGGACTTAGGTTAGACTGGACTTAGGTTAGACTAGAGTTAGGTTAGACTAGACTTAGGTTAGACTGGACGTAGGTTAAACTGGACTTAGGTTAAACTGGACTTAGGATAGACTAGACAGGTTAGACTAGACTTAGGTTAGACTAGATTTAGGTTAGTTTAAACTTAGGTTAGACTGGACTTAGGTTAGACTGGATTTAGGTTAGACTGGACTTAGGTTAGACTAGACTTAGGTTAGACTAGACTTAGGTTAGTTTAAACTTAGGTTAGACTGGACATAGGTTAGTTTAAACTTAGGTTAGACTGGACTTAGGTTAGACTGGACTTAGGTTAGACTAGATTTAGTTTAGACTGGACTTAGGTTAGACTAGACTTAAGTTAGACTGGACTTAGGTTAGACTAGACGTAGGTTAGACTAGACTTAGGTTAGACTGGACTTAGGTTAGACTAGACTTAGGTTAGACTGGACTTAGGTTAGACTGGAATTAGGTTAGACTAAAGTTAGGTTAGACTAGACTTAGGTTAGACTGGACGTAGGTTAAACTGGACTTAGGTTAGACTGGACTAAGGTTAGACTGGACTTAGGTTAGACTGGACATAGGTTAGACTAGATTTAGGTTAGACTGAACTTAGGTTAGACTGGACTTAGGTTAGACTGGACTTAGGTTAGACTAGACTTAGGTTAGTTTAAACTTAGGTTAGACTGGACTTAGGTTAGACTAGACTTAGGTTAGACTGGACTTAGGTTAGACTGGACATAGGTTAGACTAGACTTAAGTTAGTTTAAACTTAGGTTAGACTGGACTTAGGTTAGACTAGACTTAGGTTAGACTGGACTTAGGTTAGACTAGACTTAGGTTAGACTGGACTTAGGTTAGACTAGACAGTTAGACTAGACTTAGGTTAGACTAGACTTAGGTTAGTTTAAACTTAGGTTAGACTGGACTTAGGTTAGACTGGACAAAGGTTAGACTGGACTAAGGTTAGACTGGACGTAGGTTAGACTGGACTTAGGTTAGACTGGACTTAGGTTAGACTAGAGTTAGGTTAGACTAGACTTAGGTTAGACTGGACGTAGGTTAAACTGGACTTAGGTTAGACTGGACTTAGGTTAGACTAGACAGGTTAGACTAGACTTAGGTTAGACTAGACTTAGGTTAGTTTAAACTTAGGTTAGACTGGACTTAGGTTAGACTGGACTTAGGTTAGACTGGACTTAGGTTAGACTAGACTTAGGTTAGACTAGACTTAGGTTAGACTGGACATAGGTTAGTTTAAACTTAGGTTAGACTGGACTTAGGTTAGACTAGACTTAAGTTAGACTGGACTTAGGTTAGACTAGACTTAGGTTAGACTAGATTTAGGTTAGACTGGACTTAGGTTAGACTAGACTTAGGTTAGACTGGACTTAGGTTAGACTGGAATTAGGTTAGACTAAAGTTAGGTTAGACTAGACTTAGGTTAGACTGGACGTAGTTTAAACTGGACTTAGGTTAGACTGGACTTAGGTTAGACTAGACAGGTTAGACTAGACTTAGGTTAGACTAGACTTAGGTTAGTTTAAACTTAGGTTAGACTGGACTTAGGTTAGACTGGACTTAGGTTAGACTGGACTTCGGTTAGACTAGACTTAGGTTAGACTAGACTTAGGTTAGTTTAAACTTAGGTTAGACTGGACATAGGTTAGTTTAAACTTAGGTTAGACTGGACTTAGGTTAGACTGGACTTTGGTTAGACTGGACTTAGGTTAGACTAGACTTAGCTTTGACTAGACTTAGGTTAGACTAGACTTAGGTTAGTTTAAACTTAGGTTAGACTGAACTTAGGTTAGACTGGACTTAGGTTAGACTGGACTTATCTTAGATTAGACTTAGGTTAGACTGGACTTAGGTTAGTTTAAACTTAGGTTAGACTGGACTTAGGTTAGACTAGACTTAAGTTAGACTGGACTTAGGTTAGACTACATTTAGCTTAGACTGGACTTAGGTTAGACTAGACTTAAGTTAGTTTAAACTTAGGTTAGACTGGACTTAGGTTAGACTGGACATAGGTTAGACTAGACTTAAGTTAGTTTAAACTTAGGTTAGACTGGACTTAGGTTAGACTAGACTTAGGTTAGACTGGACTTAGGTTAGACTAGACTTAGGTTAGACTGGACTTAGGTTAGACTAGACTTAGGTTAGTTTAAACTTAGGTTAGACTGGACTTAGGTTAGACTAGACTTAAGTTAGACTGGACTTAGGTTAGACTAGACGTAGGTTAGACTAGATTTAGGTTAGACTGGACTTAGGTTAGACTAGACTTAGGTTAGACTGGACTTAGGTTAGACTGGAATTAGGTTAGACTAAAGTTAGGTTAGACTAGACTTAGGTTAGACTGGACGTAGTTTAAACTGGACTTAGGTTAGACTGGACTTAAGTTAGACTAGACAGGTTAGACTAGACTTAGGTTAGACTAGACTTAGGTTAGTTTAAACTTAGGATAGACTGGACTTAGGTTAGACTGGACTTAGGTTAGACTGGACTTCGGTTAGACTAGACTTAGGTTAGACTAGACTTAGGTTAGTTTAAACTTAGGTTAGACTGGACATAGGTTAGTTTAAACTTAGGTTAGACTGGACTTAGGTTAGACTGGACTTTGGTTAGACTGGACTTAGGTTAGACTAGACTTAGCTTTGACTAGACTTAGGTTAGACTAGACTTAGGTTAGTTTAAACTTAGGTTAGACTGAACTTAGGTTAGACTGGACTTAGGTTAGACTGGACTTATCTTAGATTAGACTTAGGTTAGACTGGACTTAGGTTAGTTTAAACTTAGGTTAGACTGGACTTAGGTTAGACTAGACTTACGTTAGACTGGACTTAGGTTAGACTACATTTAGCTTAGACTGGACTTAGGTTAGACTAGACTTAAGTTAGTTTAAACTTAGGTTAGACTGGACTTAGGTTAGACTAGACTTAGGTTAGACTGGACTTAGGTTAGACTAGACTTAGGTTAGACTGGACTTAGGTTAGACTGGATTTAGGTTAGTTTAAACTTAGGTTAGTTTAAACTTAGGTTAGACTGGACTTAGGTTAGACTGGACTTATCTTAGATTAGACTTAGGTTAGACTGGACTTAGGTTAGTTTAAACTTAGGTTAGACTGGACTTAGGTTAGACTAGACTTAAGTTAGACTGGACTTAGGTTAGACTAGACTTAGGTTAGACTGGACTTAGGTTAGACTAGACTTAAGTTAGTTTTAACTTAGGTTAGACTGGACTTAGGTTAGTTTAAACTTAGGTTAGACTGGACTTAGGTTAGACTGGACTTATCTTAGATTAGACTTAGGTTAGACTGGACTTAGGTTTAAACTTAGGTTAGACTGGACTTAGGTTAGACTAGACTTAGGTTAGACTGGACTTAGGTTAGACTGGACTTAGGTTAGACTGGACTTAGGTTAGTTTAAACTTAGGTTAGACTGGACTTAGGTTAGACTGGACTTAGGTTAGACTAGACTTAGGTTAGACTGGACTTAGGTTAGACTGGACTTAGGTTAGACTAGACTTAGTTTAGACTAGACTTAGGTTAGACTGGACGTAGGTTAGACTGGACTTAGGTTAGACTGGACTTAGGTTAGACTAGACTTAGGTTAGACTAGACTTAGGTTAGTTTAAACTTAGGTTAGACTGGACTTAGGTTAGACTGGACTTAGGTTAGACTAGACTTAGGTTAGACTAGACTTAGGTTAGTTTAAACTTAGGTTAGACTGGACATAGGTTAGTTTAAACTTAGGTTAGACTGGACTTAGGTTAGACTGGACTTAGGTTAGACTAGACTTAGGTTAGTTTAAACTTAGGTTAGACTGGACTTAGGTTAGACTGGACTTAGGTTAGACTGGACTTAGGTTAGACTAGACTTAGGTTAGACTAGACTTAGGTTAGACCAGACTTAGGTTAGTTTAAACTTAGGTTAGACTGGACTTAGGTTAGTTTAAACTTAGGTTAGAATGGACTTAGGTTAGACTGGACTTAGGTTAGACAAGACTTAGGTTAGACTGGACTTAGGTTAGACTGGACAAAGGTTAGACTGGACTTAGGTTAGACTGGACTTAGGTTAGACTAGACTTAGGTTAGACTGGACTTAGGTTAGACTAGACTTAGGTTAGACTGGACTTAGGTTAGACTAGACTTAGGTTAGACTGGACTTAGGTTAGACTGGACTTAGTTTAGACTAGACGTAGGTTAGACTAGACTTAGGTTAGTTTAAACTTAGGTTAGACTTTACTTAGGTTAGACTAGACTTAGGTTAGACTGGACTTAGGTTAGACTAGACAGAGGTTAGACTAGACTTAGGTTAGACTGGACTTAGGTTAGACTGGACTTAATTTAGACTGGACGTAGCTTAGACTGGACTTAGGTTAGACTGTACTTAGGTTAGACTAGACTTAGGTTAGACTGGACTTAGGTTAGACTGGACTTAGGTTAGTTTAAACTTAGGTTAGACTGGACTTAGGTTAGACTAGACTTAGGTTAGACTGGACTTAGGTTAGACTGGACTTAGGTTAGTTTAAACTTAGGTTAGACTGGACTTAGGTTAGACTAGACTTAGCTTAGACTGGACTAAGTTTAGACTGGACTGAGATTAGACTAGACTTAGGTTAGTTTAAACTTAGGTTAGACTAGACTTAGGTTAGACTGGACTTAAATTAGACTAGACTTAGGTTAGACTAGACTTAGTTAGACTGGACATAGGTTAGACTAGTCTTAGGTTAGACTAGACGTAGGTTAGACTGGACTTAGGTTAGACTGGACTTAGGTTAGACTAGACTTAGGTTAGACTAGACTTAGGTTAGTTTAAACTTAGGTTAGACTGGACTTAGGTTAGTTTAAACTTAGGTTAGACTGGACTAAGGTTAGACTGGACTTAGGTTAGACTGGACATAGGTTAGACTAGATTTAGGTTAGACTGGACTTAGGTTAGACTAGACTTAAGTTAGACTGGACTTAGGTTAGACTGGACTTAGGTTAGACTACATTTAGCTTAGACTGGACTTAGGTTAGACTAGACTTAAGTTAGTTTAAACTTAGGTTAGACTGGACTTAGGTTAGACTAGACTTAGGTTAGACTGGACTTAGGTTAGACTAGACTTAGGTTAGACTGGACTTAGGTTAGACTGGATTTAGGTTAGTTTAAACTTAGGTTAGTTTAAACTTAGGTTACACTGGACTTAGGTTAGACTGGACTTATCTTAGATTAGACTTAGGTTAGACTGGACTTAGGTTAGTTTAAACTTAGGTTAGACTGGACTTAGGTTAGACTAGACTTAAGTTAGACTGGACTTAGGTTAGACTAGACTTAGGTTAGACTGGACTTAGGTTAGACTAGACTTAGGTTAGTTTAAACTTAGGTTAGACTGGACTTAGGTTAGTTTAAACTTAGGTTAGACTGGACTTAGGTTAGACTGGACTTAGGTTAGATTAGACTTAGGTTAGACTGGACTTAGGTTAGTTTAAACTTAGGTTAGACTGGACTTAGGTTAGACTAGACTTAGGTTAGACTGGACTTAGGTTAGACTAGACTTAGGTTAGACTGGACTTAGGTTAGTTTAAACTTAGGTTAGACTGGACTTAGGTTAGACTGGACTTAGGTTAGACTAGACTTAGGTTAGACTGGACTTAGGTTAGACTGGACTTAGGTTAGACTAGACTTAGGTTAGACTAGACTTAGGTTAGACTGGACGTAGGTTAGACTGGACTTAGGTTAGACTGGACTTAGGTTAGACTAGACTTAGGTTAGACTAGACTTAGGTTTAAACTTAGGTTAGACTGGACTTAGGTTAGACTGGACTTAGGTTAGACTAGACTTAGGTTAGACTAGACTTAGGTTAGTTTAAACTTAGGTTAGACTGGACATAGGTTAGTTTAAACTTAGGTTAGACTGGACTTAGGTTAGACTGGACTTAGTTAGACTAGACTTAGCTGTGTTTAAACTTAAGTTAGACTGAACGTAGGTTAGACTGGACTTAGGTTAGACTGGACTTAGGTTAGACTAGACTTAGGTTAGACTAGACTTAGGTTAGACTAGACTTAGGTTAGTTTAAACTTAGGTTAGACTGGACTTAGGTTAGTTTAAACTTAGGTTAGACTGGACTTAGGTTAGATTGGACTTAGGTTAGACAAGACTTAGGTTAGACTGGACTTAGGTTAGACTGGACAAAGGTTAGACGGGACTTAGGTTAGACTGGACTTAGGTTAGACTAGACTTAGGTTAGACTGGACTTAGGTTAGACTAGACTTAGGTTAGACTGGACTTAGGTTAGACTAGACTTAGGTTAGACTGGACTTAGGTTAGACTGGACTTAGTTTAGACTAGACAGGTTAGACTAGACTTAGGTTAGTTTAAACTTAGGTTAGACTTTACTTAGGTTAGACTAGACTTAGGTTAGACTGGACTTAGGTTAGACTAGACAGAGGTTAGACTAGACTTAGGTTAGACTGGACTTAGGTTAGACTGGACTTAATTTAGACTGGACGTAGCTTAGACTGGACTTAGGTTAGACTGTACTTAGGTTACACTAGACTTAGGTTAGACTGGACTTAGGTTAGACTGGACTTAGGTTAGTTTAAACTTAGGTTAGACTGGACTTAGGTTAGACTAGACTTAGGTTAGACTGGACTTAGGTTAGACTGGACTTAGGTTAGTTTAAACTTAGGTTAGACTGGACTTAGGTTAGACTAGACTTAGCTTAGACTGGACTAAGTTTAGACTGGACTTAAATTAGACTAGACTTAGGTTAGACTAGACTTAGTTAGACTGGACATAGGTTAGACTAGTCTTAGGTTAGACTAGACGTAGGTTAGACTGGACTTAGGTTAGACTGGACTTAGGTTAGACTAGACTTAGGTTAGACTAGACTTAGGTTAGTTTAAACTTAGGTTAGACTGGACTTAGGTTAGTTTAAATTTAGGTTAGACTGGACATAGGTTAGACTAGATTTAGGTTAGACTGAACTTAGGTTAGACTGGACTTAGGTTAGACTGGACTTAGGTTAGACTGGACTTAGGTTAGACTGGATTTAGGTTAGTTTAAACTTAGGTTAGTTTAAACTTAGGTTACACTGGACTTAGGTTAGACTGGACTTATCTTAGATTAGACTTAGGTTAGACTGGACTTAGGTTAGTTTAAACTTAGGTTAGACTGGACTTAGGTTAGACTAGACTTAAGTTAGACTGGACTTAGGTTAGACTAGACTTAGGTTAGACTGGACTTAGGTTAGAATAGACTTAAGTTAGTTTTAACTTAGGTTAGACTGGACTTAGGTTAGTTTAAACTTAGGTTAGACTGGACTTAGGTTAGACTGGACTTATCTTAGATTAGACTTAGGTTAGACTGGACTTAGGTTAGTTTAAACTTAGGTTAGACTGGACTTAGGTTAGACTAGACTTAAGTTAGACTGGACTTAGGTTAGATTAGACTTAGGTTAGACTGGACTTAGGTTAGTTTAAACTTAGGTTAGACTGGACGTAGGTTAGACTGGACTTAGGTTAGACTAGACGTAGGTTAGACTGGACTTAGGTTAGACTGGACTTAGGTTAGACTAGACTTAGTTTAGACTAGACTTAGGTTAGACTGGACGTAGGTTAGACTGGACTTAGGTTAGACTGGACTTAGGTTAGACTAGACTTAGGTTAGACTAGACTTAGGTTAGTTTAAACTTAGGTTAGACTGGACTTAGGTTAGACTGGACTTAGGTTAGACTAGACTTAGGTTAGTTTAAACTTAGGTTAGACTGGACATAGGTTAGTTTAAACTTAGGTTAGACTGGACTTGGGTTAGACTGGACTTAGTTTAGACTAGACTTAGCTGTGTTTAAACTTAAGTTAGACTGAACGTAGGTTAGACTGGACTTAGGTTAGACTGGACTTAGGTTAGACTAGACTTAGGTTAGACTAGACTTAGGTTAGACTAGACTTAGGTTAGTTTAAACTTAGGTTAGACTGGACTTAGGTTAGTTTAAACTTAGGTTAGAATGGACTTAGGTTAGACTGGACTTAGGTTAGACAAGACTTAGGTTAGACTGGACTTAGGTTAGACTGGACAAAGGTTAGACTGGACTTAGGTTAGACTGGACTTAGGTTAGACTAGACTTAGGTTAGACTGGACTTAGGTTAGACTAGACTTAGGTTAGACTGGACTTAGGTTAGACTAGACTTAGGTTAGACTGGACTTAGGTTAGACTGGACTTAGGTTAGACTAGACAGGTTAGACTAGACTTAGGTTAGTTTAAACTTAGGTTAGACTTTACTTAGGTTAGACTAGACTTAGGTTAGACTGGACTTAGGTTAGACTAGACAGAGGTTAGACTAGACTTAGGTTAGACTGGACTTAGGTTAGACTGGACTTAATTTAGACTGGACGTAGCTTAGACTGGACTTAGGTTAGACTGTACTTAGGTTAGACTAGACTTAGGTTAGACTGGACTTAGGTTAGACTGGACTTAGGTTAGTTTAAACTTAGGTTAGACTGGACTTAGGTTAGACTAGACTTAGGTTAGACTGGACTTAGGTTAGACTGGACTTAGGTTAGTTTAAACTTAGGTTAGACTGGACTTAGGTTAGACTAGACTTAGCTTAGACTGGACTAAGTTTAGACTGGACTTAAATTAGACTAGACTTAGGTTAGACTAGACTTAGTTAGACTGGACATAGGTTAGACTAGTCTTAGGTTAGACTAGACGTAGGTTAGACTGGACTTAGGTTAGACTGGACTTAGGTTAGACTAGACTTAGGTTAGACTAGACTTAGGTTAGTTTAAACTTAGGTTAGACTGGACTTAGGTTAGTTTAAATTTAGGTTAGACTGGACATAGGTTAGACTAGATTTAGGTTAGACTGAACTTAGGTTAGACTGGACTTAGGTTAGACTGGACTTAGGTTAGACTAGACTTAGGTTAGTTTAAACTTAGGTTAGACTGGACTTAGGTTAGACTAGACTTAGGTTAGACTGGACTTAGGTTAAACTAGACATAGGTTAGACTAGACTTTGGTTAGTTTAAACTTAGGTTAGACTGGACTTAGGTTAGACTAGACTTAGCTTAGACTGGACTAAGGTTAGACTTGACTGAGGTTAGACTAGACTTAGGTTAGTTTAAACTTAGGTTAGACTGGACTAAGGTTAGACTGGACTAAGGTTAGACTAAGGTTAGATTGGACTTAGGTTAGACTGGACTTAGGTTAGACTAGACTTAGGTTAGACTGGACTTAGGTTAGTTTAAACTTAGGTTAGACTGGACTTAGGTTAGACTGGACTTATCTTAGATTAGACTTAGGTTAGACTGGACTTAGGTTAGTTTAAACTTAGGTTAGACTGGACTTAGGTTAGACTAGACTTAAGTTAGACTGGACTTAGGTTAGACTAGACTTAGGTTAGACTACACTTAGGTTAGACTGGACTTAGGTTAGACTAGACTTAAGTTAGTTTAAACTTAGGTTAGACTGGACTTAGGTTAGACTAGACTTAGGTTAGACTGGACTTAGGTTAGACTAGACTTAGGTTAGACTGGACTTAGGTTAGACTAGACAGGTTAGACTAAACTTAGGTTAGACTAGACTTAGGTTAGTTTAAACTTAGGTTAGACTGGACTTAGGTTAGACTAGACTTAGGTTAGACTGGACTTAGGTTAGACTAGACTTAGGTTAGACTGGACTTAGGTTAGACTAGACAGGTTAGACTAGACTTAGGTTAGACTAGATTTATGTTAGTTTAAACTTAGGTTAGACTGGACTTAGGTTAGACTGGATTTAGGTTAGACTGGACTTAGGTTAGACTAGACTTAGGTTAGACTAGACTTAGGTTAGTTTAAACTTAGGTTAGACTGGACATAGGTTAGTTTAAACTTAGGTTAGACTGGACTTAGGTTAGACTGGACTTAGGTTAGACTAGATTTAGTTTAGACTGGACTTAGGTTAGACTAGACTTAAGTTAGACTGGACTTAGGTTAGACTAGACGTAGGTTAGACTAGACTTAGGTTAGACTGGACTTAGGTTAGACTAGACTTAGGTTAGACTGGACTTAGGTTAGACTGGAATTAGGTTAGACTAAAGTTAGGTTAGACTAGACTTAGGTTAGACTGGACGTAGGTTAAACTGGACTTAGGTTAGACTGGACTAAGGTTAGACTGGACTTAGGTTAGACTGGACATAGGTTAGACTAGATTTAGGTTAGACTGAACTTAGGTTAGACTGGACTTAGGTTAGACTGGACTTAGGTTAGACTAGACTTAGGTTAGTTTAAAACTTAGGTTAGACTGGACGTAGGTTAAACTAGACTTAGGTTAGACTGGACTTAGGTTAGACTGGACATAGGTTAGACTAGACTTTGGTTAGTTTAAACTTAGGTTAGACTGGACTTAGGTTAGACTAGACTTAGCTTAGACTGGACTAAGGTTAGACTGGACTGAGGTTAGACTAGACTTAGGTTAGTTTAAACTTAGGTTAGACTGGACTAAGGTTAGACTGGACTAAGGTTAGACTAAGGTTAGATTGGACTTAGGTTAGACTGGACTTAGGTTAGACTAGACTTAGGTTAGACTGGACTTAGGTTAGTTTAAACTTAGGTTAGACTGGACTTAGGTTAGACTGGACTTATCTTAGATTAGACTTAGGTTAGACTGGACTTAGGTTAGTTTAAACTTAGGTTAGACTGGACTTAGGTTAGACTAGACTTAAGTTAGACTGGACTTAGGTTAGACTGGACTTAGGTTAGACTACACTTAGGTTAGACTGGACTTAGGTTAGACTAGACTTAAGTTAGTTTAAACTTAGGTTAGACTGGACTTAGGTTAGACTAGACTTAGGTTAGACTGGACTTAGGTTAGACTAGACTTAGGTTAGACTGGACTTAGGTTAGACTAGACAGTTAGACTAGACTTAGGTTAGACTAGACTTAGGTTAGTTTAAACTTAGGTTAGACTGGACTTAGGTTAGACTGGACTTAGGTTAGACTGGACTTAGGTTAGACTGGACTTAGGTTAGACTGGACTTAGGTTAGACTAGACTTAGGTTAGACTAGACTTAGGTTAGTTTAAACTTAGGTTAGACTGGACTTAGGTTAGACTGGACTTAAGTTAGTTTAAACTTAGGTTAGACTGGACTTAGGTTAGACTAGACTTAGGTTAGACTGGACTTAGGTTAGACTAGACTTAGGTTAGACTGGACTTATGTTAGACTGGACTTAGGTTAGACTACACTTAGGTTAGACTGGACTTAGGTTAGACTAGACTTAAGTTAGTTTAAACTTAGGTTAGACTGGACTTAGGTTAGACTAGACTTAGGTTAGACTGGACTTAGGTTAGACTAGACTTAGGTTAGACTGGACTTAGGTTAGACTAGACAGTTAGACTAGACTTAGGTTAGACTAGACTTAGGTTAGTTTAAACTTAGGTTAGACTGGACTTAGGTTAGACTGGACAAAGGTTAGACTGGACTAAGGTTAGACTGGACTTAGGTTAGACTGGACTTAGGTTAGACTAGACTTAGGTTAGACTAGACTTAGGTTAGTTTAAACTTAGGTTAGACTGGACTTAGGTTAGACTGGACTTAAGTTAGTTTAAACTTAGGTTAGACTGGACTTAGGTTAGACTAGACTTAGGTTAGACTGGACTTAGGTTAGACTAGACTTAGGTTAGACTGGACTTAGGTTAGACTAGACTTAGGTTAGTTTAAACTTAGGTTAGACTGGACTTAGGTTAGACTGGACAAAGGTTAGACTGGACTAATGTTAGACTGGACTTAGGTTAGACTGGACTTAGGTTAGACTAGACTTAGGTTAGACTAGACTTAGGTTAGTTTAAATTTAGGTTAGACTGGACTTAGGTTAGTTTAAACTTAGGTTAGACTGGACTAAGGTTAGACTGGACTTAGGTTAGACTGGACATAGGTTAGACTAGATTTAGGTTAGACTGAACTTAGGTTAGACTGGACTTAGGTTAGACTGGACTTAGGTTAGACTAGACTTAGGTTAGTTTAAACTTAGGTTAGACTGGACTTAGGTTAAACTAGACTTAGGTTAGACTGGACTTAGGTTAGACTAGACATAGGTTAGACTAGACTTTGGTTAGTTTAAAATTAGGTTAGACTGGACTGAGGTTAGACTAGACTTAGCTTAGACTGGACTAAGGTTAGACTGGACTGAGGTTAGACTAGACTTAGGTTAGTTTAAACTTAGGTTAGACTGGACTAAGGTTAGACTGGACTAAGGTTAGACTAAGGTTAGATTGGACTTAGGTTAGACTGGACTTAGGTTAGACTAGACTTAGGTTAGACTGGACTTAGGTTAGTTTAAACTTAGGTTAGACTGGACTTAGGTTAGACTGGTCTTATCTTAGATTAGACTTAGGTTAGACTGGACTTAGGTTAGACTGGACTTAGGTTAGTTTAAACTTAGGTTAGACTGGACTTAGGTTAGACTAGACTTAAGTTAGACTGGACTTAGGTTAGACTAGACTTAGGTTAGACTACACTTAGGTTAGACTGGACTTAGGTTAGACTAGACTTAAGTTAGTTTAAACTTAGGTTAGACTGGACTTAGGTTAGACTAGACTTAGGTTAGACTGGACTTAGGTTAGACTAGACTTAGGTTAGACTGGACTTAGGTTAGACTAGACAGGTTAGACTAGACTTAGGTTAGACTAGACTTAGGTTAGTTTAAACTTAGGTTAGACTGGACTTAGGTTAGACTGGACAAAGGTTAGACTGGACTAAGGTTAGACTGGACTAAGGTTAGACTGGACTTAGGTTAGACTGGACTTAGGTTAGACTAGAGTTAGGTTAGACTAGACTTAGGTTAGACTGGACGTAGGTTAAACTGGACTTAGGTTAAACTGGACTTAGGATAGACTAGACAGGTTAGACTAGACTTAGGTTAGACTAGATTTAGGTTAGTTTAAACTTAGGTTAGACTGGACTTAGGTTAGACTGGATTTAGGTTAGACTGGACTTAGGTTAGACTAGACTTAGGTTAGACTAGACTTAGGTTAGTTTAAACTTAGGTTAGACTGGACATAGGTTAGTTTAAACTTAGGTTAGACTGGACTTAGGTTAGACTGGACTTAGGTTAGACTAGACTTTAGGTTAGACTGGACTTAGGTTAGACTAGACTTAGGTTAGACTGGACTTAGGTTAGACTAGACATAGGTTAGACTAGACTTAGGTTAGACTGGACTTAGGTTAGACTAGACTTAGGTTAGACTGGACTTAGGTTAGACTGGAATTAGGTTAGACTAAAGTTAGGTTAGACTAGACTTAGGTTAGACTGGACGTAGGTTAAACTGGACTTAGGTTAGACTGGACTTAGGTTAGACTGGACTTAGGTTAGACTGGACATAGGTTAGACTAGACTTAGGTTAGACTGGACTTAGGTTAGACTGGACTTAGGTTAGACTGGACTTAGGTTAGACTAGACTTAGGTTAGTTTAAACTTAGGTTAGACTGGACATAGGTTAGACTAGACTTAGGTTAGACTGGACTTAGGTTAGACTGGACTTAGGTTAGACTAGACTTAGGTTAGTTTAAACTTAGGTTAGACTGGACTTAGGTTAGACTAGACTTAGGTTAGACTGGACTTAGGTTAGACTGGACTTAGGTTAGACTAGACTTAGGTTAGTTTAAACTTAGGTTAGACTGGACTAAGGTTAGACTGGACTAAGGTTAGACTAAGGTTAGATTGGACTTAGGTTAGACTGGACTTAGGTTAGACTAGACTTAGGTTAGACTGGACTTAGGTTAGTTTAAACTTAGGTTAGACTGGACTTAGGTTAGACTGGACTTAGGTTAGATTAGACTTAGGTTAGACTGGACTTAGGTTAGTTTAAACTTAGGTTAGACTGGACTTAGGTTAGTTTAAACTTAGGTTAGACTGGACTTAGGTTAGACTGGACTTAGGTTAGACTAGACTTAGGTTAGACTAGACTTAGGTTAGACTGGACTTAGGTTAGACTGGACTTAGGTTAGACTAGACTTAGGTTAGACTAGACTTAGGTTAGACTAGACTTAGGTTAGTTTAAACTTAGGTTAGACTGGACTTAGGTTAGTTTAAACTTAGGTTAGACTGGACTTAGGTTAGACTGGACTTAGGTTAGACAAGACTTAGGTTAGACTGGACTTAGGTTAGACTGGACAAAGGTTAGACTGGACTTAGGTTAGACTGGACAAAGGTTAGACTGGACTTAGGTTAGACTAGACTTAGGTTAGACTGGACTTAGGTTAGACTGGACTTAGATTAGACTGGACTTAGGTTAGACTAGACTTAAGTTAGACTAGACTTAGGTTAGACTAGACTTAGGTTAGTTTAAACTTAGGTTAGACTGGACTTAGGTTAGACTGGACAAAGGTTAGACTGGACTTAGGTTAGACTGGACTTAGGTTAGACTGGACTTAGGTTAGACTAGACTTAGGTTAGACTAGACTTAGGTTAGACTGGACTTAGGTTAGACTGGACTTAGGTTAGAGGACTTAGTTAGACTAGACAGGTTAGACTAGACTTAGGTTAGTTTAAACTTAGGTTAGACTGACTTAGGTTAGACTAGACTTAGGTTAGACTGGACTTAGGTTAGACTAGACAGAGGTTAGACTAGACTTAGGTTAGACTGGACTTAGGTTAGACTGGACTTAATTTAGACTGGATGTAGGTTAGACTGGACTTAGGTTAGACTAGACTTAGGTTAGACTAGACTTAGGTTAGACTGGACTTAGGTTAGACTGGACTTAGGTTAGTTTAAACTTAGGTTAGACTGGACTTAGGTTAGACTGGACTTAGGTTAGACTGGACTTAGGTTAGACTGGACTTAGGTTAGACTGGACTTAGGTTAGACTACTTAGGTTAGACTGGACTTAGGTTAGACTGGACTTATTAGACTAGACTTAGGTTAGACTGGACTTAGGTTAGACTGGACTTAGGTTAGACTAGACTTAGGTTAGACTGGACTTAGGTTAGACTAGACTTAGGTTAGACTGGACTTAGGTTAGACTGGACTTAGGTTAGACTAGACTTAGGTTAGACTGGACTTAGGTTAGTTTAAACTTAGGTTAGACTGGACTTAGGTTAGACTGGACTTAGGTTAGACTAGACAGGTTAGACTAGACTTAGGTTAGACTAGACTTAGGTTAGTTTAAACTTAGGTTAGACTGGACTTAGGTTAGACTGGACTTAGGTTAGACTGGACTTAGGTTAGACTGGACTTAGGTTAGACTAGACTTAGGTTAGACTAGACTTAGGTTAGTTTAAACTTA